>PVJX010011920.1:0-43535 GCA_004027295.1 Dolichotis patagonum | reverse complement strand
AATCAGGTCAAGAAGAACTTGGAGTAAAGTAATTCAAGCAATGAAGGAGAACAATCTCCAGCCCAGATTAATGTATCCTGCAAAACTCCCTCTAGAAATTAATGGAGAAAAAAGATGCTTCCATGACAAAGAGGAACTAGGAGAATTTGTGACCACCAGTCCAACCCTACAAAAAATACTGAAAGACATTCTATGGAGAGAAAACAAGAATATGAGCATTTCAAGAACAGTGGCAGAGAGGCCTAAGTGAATGAGGCAGACAGTGGAGTCGAAGAGAAAAATAGACTATCAATGGCAGAAAAATAGAATAGCAGAAATGAGGCAGAGAAGATTGGCTATAATCTCTAGTATAGAGGGCCTTGAAATAATAGAGATAAACACAGGCAGAGTAGATCAGGAGATAAGGTCCATTGAGATGCTCTGTATAGGGAGGCAGTGGGACCCAAAACAAGCAGTGCACCCCATGAGAGTGAAACGGGAGGAATTGTCTAAAACAGGGAGGCAGAGGATATTGTTAATGGGGTAACAATATTTAAAATTTACATTATTCTCACCACTCTGCTTGGATGGATTACGTGCTGCTCCAGAATGTCTACTTACACTAGATTTGAGGACATGGTCAGCTATCCCCAAAATAAGAGGAAATATTATGGTAATCATCCCTAATTTTCCTATCAACTTAATTTGAAGCCCTTTATAACTTACACTGTCTTATTATCATTGATCTTATTTGAATCTGGTTTGTTAGATTGCTACTTTGTATTGACTGATTTTATCTAAATCTGTTATGATGGATAGCATCAAGTCTAAGTGTATAGGCAACTACACTGAAGATGACAAGATTCACTAAGATACCCACTCTGGTTTGATTATTACTTGCTTTTGAAGTCTTATAATGTCTCCAATGCTTCGTTTTTATTAATGTTGTTATACACTGCTGAGACACCATGGTAACCATTGTAGATCACCTTATATTGCGGTTTTATGTGACTTTTCTGCCTCATGCTTTTCTAGGAATTGTTTTGTTTTATCTTGCTTTGTTTTGTTTTTCCTGCTAATACAGAAATGATAGACTCATGTACTCAAGTACAGACTCATGCATGTGTAGAGCTTATAAACAGTTTACAAGAACCAACTATATAACACATGTGGAATTGAACAACTACTTTGAAGAAAAAGAGATACTACAATACCCAGTGCTGATTCCATAATGTCATGATGTGAAGTCCAGCAAAACTATCACTTTTTGTTCAAAGTGATCATAGCTTGCTTTGTCTTGTTTAAGTTCAACACACATGAAGGTATGGACAGCTGTTTTGAGGAGAATAAGCGACACTATGACAGCCATTCTTGGCTTGCCTAATGTCTGGTCTTGAAGACCTGAAATGCCCTTCTCATCCTGCTCAGATCAATTCCATACTCGGTTGTTTCATGTGAATTCCCTATATGTGACAATATGGACAACTATTTGGAAGAAAACAAGAGTCAATATGATAGAGAGTGAATATCTCTGATTGTCTAGTTTTGAAATTTTTGTCTCTTACATTGCTTTCTTGTGATCCACTTTGCTCTGTTTTGTTGTGTTTAATTCTACCTTTTTGATATAATTGCATGTATATTTGCATGGGTAAGATGGATGACCATATTGCTGTTTTTGTCAGATTGTGGAGCAGAACTGTTAACAGTCTCACTGTTTGAATGTCTACTTTACATGTTTTAACTTTGTAATTTGAACAACTATTTCCAAGAAGTCAGTATGTAACTTGTCAAGCAATAATTTCTTAGGTTTTTTTTGCTGTTGTTCTTTTCCTTTTTTCCTTGGAATACTGTATTGTTGCTACCCTTTATTCTGATTTGTTTGTTTTGTTTTTTTCTCTTTAAATAAAATTATTTTAAAAAATTTTAAAAAAAGAATCTCTACTCACATAGAGGGGAAAACACAGAGGAAATGGGCAGATTTCTAGAAACATATGAACTATCAAAGCTCTACCAAGAAGATATAGCAATTTTGAATAACCCAATATCAGCTATTGAAATTGAAAATGTAATTTAAAAAACTTACCAACAAAGAAAAGCCCAGGTCCTGATGGATTCACAACTGAATTCTACAAGAAATTTAGAGAAGACTTGATGCCAATACTCCTTAAACTCTTCAATGAAATTGAAAAGAAAGCAATCCTCCCTAAATCATCCCTGGAGGCAAGTATTACTTGCATACCAAAACCAGAGAAAGGCCCATACAAAAAGGGGAACTATTCTCAATAAAATACTGGTAAATAGAATACAGCAAATCATCAAAAACATTATGTATCATGACCAAGTGGGGTTCATTCCAGGAATGCAGGGATGGTTTAACATACTCAAATCAGTACATATAATACAACACATCAACGGAGCCAAAACTAAAACCACATGGTCATCTCAATAGATGCAGAAAAAGCTTTCATTAAGGTCCAACAGATGTTCATAATAAGAAACCTTCAGAAACTCTGAATACACGGTGTCTACCTCAACCATATAAAGGCCATCTATGACAAACCAACAGCCAATATTTTACAAAATGGACAAAAACTGAAAGCTTTCACTTTAAAATCAGGAACAAGACAAAAAGACAATCCACTATCACCACTCCTTTTCAATATAGTTCTGAAAACACTAGCCAGGGCTATTAGACAAGAGAGAGAAATAAAGGGAATAAAGATAGGACAGGAAGAAGTTAAATTATCACTCTTTGCAGATGACATGATACTCTATATAAAAGTCCCCAAAAACTCCATTAAAAGACTACTAGAGGTAATAAACAAATTCAGCAGTGTAGCTGAATACAAAGTCAATGCTCAAAAATCAATAGCATTCCTGTACACAAACAAGAAACTCACTGAGAGAGAAATTATGGAAATATCACCCTTAACAATAACGTCCAAAAAATGAAATACTTAGGAATCAAACTAAGAATGTAAAAGACCTATATGCTGAAAATTATACTATTCTACAAAAGGAGATTGAAGAGGATATTAGAAAATGGAAGGATACTCCTTGCTCTTGGCTATGAAGAACAAACATTGTGAAAATGGCCATATTCCCAAAACTGTCATACAGATTTAACACAATCCCAAACAAAACACCATTGACATACCTCGCAGATCTAGATAAAAAACTCCTAAAATTCATTTGGAAATAGCAGAAACCTAGAATAGCAAAGGCAATTCTGTGCAGCAAAGGCAAGGCAGGAGGCATCTCAATTCCTGACTTGAAACTGTACTATAAAACCACAGTGATAAAATCAGCATGGTACTAGCAAAGAAATAGACCTGAGGATCAATGGAACAGATTAGAAGATGCAAGTATAAGTACAAAGACACTCAGCCACCTGATATTTGACAAAGGGGCTAAACATGTTCACTGGAAGAAGCATAGCCTCGCCTCTATAATAAATGGTGTTGGAAAACTTGGCTCTCTACATGCAGAAGACTGAAACTAGATCCATGCCTATTACCATCCACAAAACTAAAGTCTAAATGGATCAAAGACCTAAACATTAAAACAGAAACACTAAATCTATTGGAAGATAAGGTAAGTAGAAGTCTTGGACACATAGGGGTAGGCAGAAAACTCATGAACAAAACGCAAACTGCACAGGAAACACTTCAGAGAATCAACAACTGGGATCTCATATTACTGAAAAGTTTCTGCATTTCAAAAGAAATCACCAACAGAGTGAAAAGAAAACTCACAGAATGGGAAAGAATTTTGGCCAGCAACCTCTCAGACAAAGGACTTATATCAAGAACATATAAAGAATTGAAAGACATCAACCCCTCCAATTCAAAGGCCCTCTCCAAAAATGGGTATCTGAGATGAACACACAGTTCTCATATGAAGATACTCAAATGACAAATAAATACATGAAGAAATGTTCACCATCACTGGTCATTCAAGAAGTGCAAATTAAAACAGCATTGAGATTTCATCTCACTCTGGAAAAAATAGCTGCTATAAGAAATCAACTGATAACAAATGTTGGTTGAGGCTGAAGGGAAAAAGGAACACTGCTCCACTGTTGGTGGGAGTGTAGACTGGTGCAACAACTATGGAAATCAGTATGGAGAATTCTCAGAAGACTAGGATTGGAAGCTCCATTCAACCCAGCCATTCCCCTCCTGGGTATTTTCCCAGAAAAACTGAAGAGGTCGTATCACAGTGATATATGTGTACTCATGTTCATAGCAGCACAATTTCTACTAGTTAAATCTTGGAAACTACCAAGATACCCATCAACCGCAGAGTGGATGAGATAGATATGGTATTTTTATACAATAAAATATTATTCAGCTATGAAGAAGGATGATCTTGGAGCCTTCATAGGTAAATGGAGAGAACTTGAGACTATCGTCATTAGTGAAATAAATAAAAATCATATTTATAAATATCACATTGTGTCTTTAGTGTAAAAGTAATAAGAACTGTAGGAGTAAAAAACCCAAAATGCATAATTCCTACTGTAAAAAAGAGAGGAGAAGAAAGTGCTCTAAAGGATATAACTGCATATATGTTTAAGTGTGTAAGATAGATGACCATATTACTGTTTTTGTTAGATCATTGAGCAGAGCTGTTAACAGTCTCACTGTTTGAACGTCTACTTTGTATGCTTTACTTTTGTAACTTGAACAACTATTTCCACGATGACAGTATGTAATTTATCAAGCAGTGATTTTTTTAGTGTTTTTTCTTTTCTTTTTTCCTTTGAATTCTGTATTGTTGCTACCCTTTTTTCTATTCTGTTTTCTCTTTAAATAAAATTTTTAAAAAAGCAATGAGGATGAAATAAGTAATTGTTTACTACTTAGAAGGAATCATAAAGCTTAGCCAATCATATCCATTTGTTTTATAGGACTATCATAGTAATTTATATTATATATATATATATATATATATATATATATATATATATATATATTCAAATGTTTTATCCAACCTGTGATTTGGTCATATTATCATTCTGCCCCCTCTCCCATCAATCATACTTTATCATTTAGTAAATATTTAACTAAATGTTATGCATTGTGATAATCTCTGAAAAAAGAATCCTATCTTTAGGAATACTAAAATCTATTGAGGGGACAGGAAGACAAGCAGTAGATTAGGATACTATTTTAGGTTTTCTGTAGAAATGAAGCAAAAAAGGTCATGTAACCCAAACAAAAAGTGGAGCTTCAGTTAAATCTTGATGGAAGAATGAAATTTAGATATCTGAGAGAAGCAAGTAGAAAGAAAAAGAAGATAATTGGAGAACATTTGCTTGTGTTGGCAATTGCTAAATAACAGATACAGGCTTAGAGAATATGAGGGTGGATATATGACACATCTAATGCTTCTCCCAACTGATTTTTCTTCAGATTCCACTTGTAAAGATTACACCTTGACCCATTGTATTAACTATAAAAGTGCAGAAAGGAGTAGATAAAAGATATATATATATATTCATCTTCCAAAAACTAGATCAATAAATAATGCCTAAAACTTAAAAAAAAATTTAAAATTTACAAAGTAGTAGTGACTCAGACATGTCAGAGATTTAGAGGTAAATTACAAAGGAAACAACTGAACAATCTGAAAGAGGTTGCCTTTGCCAAGCAGAAATAGGGAGCTGAGGAGTATTGCCAAATTGCTGTATGAAAGACTTTGACTCCTTAAATCTTATATTTGACTTTGATTTAAGAATAAAATTTAAAATTGCATATGGAAACTAACAAACATTCATGTCAATGTTTATAATCCCCCTCCTTTATACCTGTAGGTGGTCTTTATGCCTGTAGATGCTATAGGTGGTCTTTGAAGACAATTGAGCATGGAGAGAAAGAGTAGGGTAAGAGAACATTACCAGAGCACTTGCTGACTTCTAGTAGAGAGTCAACAGATGCTTAGAAACAATTAGAAACAGAGAAATAACAGAAAGAGGCCTAAGGAAAGACAATTTTTGGAATAGAAAATTCAGACTAGCTTTTCTCCCTTATCACTTACTCCTCACTCCTGAGTTACAGGGGAAGCACCAATAACAGCAGAATTCACCTAGGCCTTGTAAGTTTAGAGACATTATTATGAAACACTTTTGACATAGTTATAATAAGGACAAGAAGAGAATCCTTGGCCTGATTTAATCTTATCTTTCTGTTCTTGATTGCAGGAAGATGAAATTAAATAATGGCATCATGCTAAAATCCTAAATGCCAAGGTTGTGGTAGTGACATAAAGAGCTCCTCTGATAAATACTTACTGTCCCAAGCAACAGACAACAATAATTCTTGCCAGACATTATTTATTTAGCCATCAATGCTGCTACACAAAGTCCTCAGTAAACAATGGATGAAATGTAGGAAAGATGACAATTCTTTCCAGTGAAAAGAAAATAGTCAATGAATTTCTGAATTAAATATTCTTGAATATAATTCCTTTTATTTAAAATGTTGAATTCCATCTTTGTTTTCTCAATGCTTACTATAATGCTTTGCATGTAGGAAGTACTTAATTATTGTTGAACTGAATTAAACTGCATTGAATAGTGGAATTTATTTGGCATGCTTCCCAGATATTCTAGCCTACATTTATCCTTGCCTTTCTTTATCACTTACACTTGTGGGTAGCTGGCAAATTTTTAAATCTCCTGTTGCAAAACTCACTAATGAAGGAGAAGCAAATGAAGAAAAAGGGAAATAGAGAATGGAGAGAGGAGAAAGAGAGAAACAACACTCAAAAATCATTAGCCTTGTACACAAATAACAAACTCACTGAGAGAGAAATTAGGGAAACAACACCTTTTACAATAGCGTCAGAATAAATGAAATACCTACGAATCAATCTAATGAAGAACACAAAAGACCTCTACATTGAAAAGTACAGGGCTCTGAAAAATGATATTGATGAGGGCTTCAGAAATGAAAAGAAATCCCTTGCTCTTGGGTAGAAAGAAATAATATAATGAAGATGGCCATAATTCCAAAACTTTTATATAGATTTAATGCAATTCTAATCAAAATTCCAACAGCATATCTCACAGAATTAAAGAAAATGATCCTAAAATTTACATGGAACCAGAAGAGACCTAGAATAGAAAAGGCAATTCTGGGCAACAAAAAGAATGCAGGGGACATCACAATCCTTGACTTGAAATTATACTGTAAAGTTACTGTGATAAAAATATTTTGGTACTGACAAAAAAAACAAAGATCAATGGAACATATTAGAAGATGTGTAAACAACTCCAGACATATGCAGCCTTATCTTTGACACACAGCCAAAAACATTCACTGGAATAAAGATAGCCAGTTTAAAAATGTTTGCCAGCTGTTCCTCAGACAAACAATTACTACCACAAACATATAAAGAAATAAAAAAGACCTCCAAAATTTAAAGACCCAATTCAAAAATGGGCAGCTGGGATGAATACACACACCCACATGCACAGAGATGAAGAAATACAAACAGCAAATAAGTATATGAAAACATGTTCATCATCATTGATCATTTGAGAGGTACAAATTAAAACAACACTGAGATTCGATCTTACACCAAAAAGAGTGACTGTCATCAAGAAATCAACTAATAACAAATGCTGGAAAGGCCATGAGAGAAAAAGAAACCCTTCTGCATGGTTGATGGGAATGCAGACTGGTGCAACCATTATGGAGATCTGTGTGGAGATTCCTCAAAAAACTAGCATTGGAGGTCTCATTTGACCCAGATATTCTCCTTCTAGGTATCTTCCCAGAAGAATTAAAAACATTGTACCACAGTAATATATGTGCACCCATGATTATAACAGCACAATTTTTAATAGCTAGATCTTGAAAACAACCCAAATTCCCATCAACCAAAGAATGGATAAAAAAGATGTAATATTTTTATACAATGGAGTACTACTCTGCCAAATAGAAAGATAAACTTGAGACTTTTATAGGTCAATGGATGCAACTTGATATCATACTCACAAATGAAATAAACCAGACTCACATATGTAAACAGTGTATTGTCTCCTTAGTGTGAGAAGCTGCAAGAATAAATAAGATCCAAAATGTACAAAAGATATTGTAAAATGGGGATAAACTGTTCAAAAGGAGAAATTGCAATGGGAGAAAGGATAAAAGGAAAGAAAAGGATATATATATATATATATATATATATATATATATATATATATATCCGAGAGAGAGAGAGCTTTTAGTTCATTGAAAGAAGATGTTTAAATTTTAAAGCAAAAAACAATAAAAACAAGGGTACAAAATCTCAAAACAAAATTGTAAGAGTAACAATTGTTAGTAAATTGCATATTAGTGTCTTCAAAGTAGTTGCTTATATTACAAGATACATGCATGAAAAATTGATCAAATAATTTAGGCACAAACCATTATTTTCAATAAATTAAGAAAATTAGTAGTTTAACTATCTTAGCTATTATATCTATATTTTTTCCATTTCTCTTCCTTCTTTCTTCTTTCCCTCATCCTTGTTTCTCTCTCCTTTTGAACAGTTTCTTCTCATTCCAAAATACCTTTGTACATTTTGGATCTTATTTATTCTTTTCAACTTTTCACACTAAGGAGACTACATGATGTTTACACATGTGAGCCTGATTTATTCCACTTATGACTATGTTCCCAAGTTACATCCATTTCCCTATAAAGGTTTTAAATTTATCCCTCTTTATAGCTGAGAAGTACTCCATTGTATAAGTACCGCATTTTTTTATACATTCTTTGCCTGATGGGCATTTGGGTTGTTTCCAAGATCTAGCTATTAAAAATTGTGCTGCTATAAACATAGGTGCACATATATCACTGTGGTACAATGTTTTTAATTATTCTTGGGAATGCACAGAAGGGGAGTAGCTGATTCAAATTGGACCTCTAATCCTAGTTTGTAAAAGAATCCCACACAGATTTCCTTAATGATTGCACCAGTCTACATTCCCATCAACAATGAAGGCTTCCTTTTTTTCTACAGATCCCCCAGCATTTATTAGTTGATTTCTTGATGATAAACACTCTTACTTGGATGAGATGGAATCTTCATATTGTTTCAATTTGCATCTCTTGTATGCATAATGATGTTGAATTTTTTATAAATTTATTTGCTATTTGTATTTTCTTCATCTGAGCAGTGTGTATTCGTCTCAGTTGCCCATTTTTGGATTTGGACCTTGAATTGGGGGGGGGGGTTGAGTTTTTTCAACTCTTTATATGTACTAGGTATAATTCCTTGGTCTGAGGGACAGTTGACTAAAACATTTTCCCATCATGTGGGTTTTCTTTTCACTTCACTGATGATTCCTTTTGATGTTCAAAGGCTTTTTAATAAGATAAGATCCTGGTTGTTGATTCTTTGAAGTGTTTCTCATGCTTTTTTCATGAAGTCTCTATCCCTATGCCATCAAGATTTCTATCTACTTTCTCCTCTAGTAGACTTAGTTTTTCTGTTTTAATATTTACTTATTTGAATCATTTTGACTTCAGTTTAATGCATGGTGATAAACATGAATTTAGTTTTAGTTTTCAGCGTATGGAGAGCCAAGTTTTCAAGTACCATTTATTAGAGTCTGTCTTTCCTCCAGTGAGCATGTTTTGCCCCTTCATCAATGATAAGCTGGATGAGTGTGTTTCTAGTAGTGTCTGTATCTACTACTCTGTTCAACTCAAGTCTGTTTTTCTTGTTTTTGTTTTTTGTTTGTTTTTGTTCTTTTGTTTTTTGCTTATGCCATGCTGATTTTATCACAGTATTGTAGTATAATTTCAAGTCAGACATTGTGATTTCTCCTCCCTTGCCCTTGTTCCCCAGGTTTGCATTTGCTGTTCTAGGTCTCTTTTGCTTCCATATGAATTTTAAGAATGTTTTCTCTAGTTCTATGAGGTATGTTAATGGTATTTTGATCCAAATTGAATTAAGTCTGTATAACAGTTTTGGGAGTATGGACATTTTCACTATATTGGTTCTTCCTATATGCAAAGGATATCTTTGCATTTTCTGACATCCTCTTTGATTTCCTTTTCAGGGTACTGTAATTTTCAATGTATAGATCTTTTACTTTCTTTGTTAGATTGATTGCTAAGCATCTCACTTTAAAAAATGTTATTGTGAAAGGTGTTGCCTCTATAATTCCTTTCTCAATGAGTTTGTTATTTATTTATTTATTTATTTATTTATTTATAGAAATGCTATTAATTTTTGAATGTTGACTTTGTATTCAGCTATGCTACTGAATTTTGGTTGAGCCTATTTTAGCACTATGTTGGCTATTAGTTTGTCATAGAATGCTTTTATCACATTATGGGAAAGACTATTCTGATTTTCTGTAGAGTTTTTAATCATGAATGAGTGCTGGAATTTATCAAAGTTTTTTTGCATCTCTTGAGATGATCATGTGATTTTTTTTCCTGTGTCTCTGTTGATATGAAGTATTACATTTATTGATTTGTGCATAGTGAAACATTCTTGTATTCCTGGGATGAATCTCATTTGGTCTTTATGTACAATATACTTGATGATTTGCTGCAGTCTGTTTGTTAGCATCTTATTGAGGATTTTTGCAATGTATTCATTAGGGATGTTGATCTGTAGCTCTCTTTTTTGGTCAGGTATTTCTCTGATTTTGGTATTGGGGTAATAATTGTATCCAGTAATGAGTTAGGGAGTGTTGCTTCAGTTTAATTTCATTGAGGAGTTTGAGGAATATTAGGATTAAATCTTCCTAAATTTCCTGTAAAATTCAGCAGTGAATCCATCAGGACCTCAGCTTTTCTTTGTTAGTGAGTTTCTAATTACATTTTGAATCTCATTAACTGATATTGGGTTACTGAGAATTTTTATAACTTCTTGATTCAACTTTGGCAAGTCACACATATCTAGGAATCTATCCATTTCTTCTGTATTTTCCAACTTATGGAAGTAAAAATTTTCAAAGTTAGTATTGATGATCTTCTGAATTTTCACAGCATCTGTAGTGACTTCTCCAATTTCACTTCTCAATCCATGATTTTGAGATTTTCTTTCCTTTCTTTGATAAAGTTGGCTAAGGGTTTATCAAGTTTATTTATTCTTCCATAGAACCAAACTTTCAGATCATTAATTGTATTGTTTCCTGGTCTTCATTGTGTTAATTTCTGCTGTGATCTTTAAAATTTACTCCCTTGTATGGACCTTGGGTTTTTCTTGCTCTTCTTTTCCCAGAAA
The DNA here is from genome assembly GCA_004027295.1 of Dolichotis patagonum. Lineage (NCBI taxonomy): Eukaryota > Metazoa > Chordata > Mammalia > Rodentia > Caviidae > Dolichotis > Dolichotis patagonum. The sequence continues at coordinate 32,315 of PVJX010011920.1, read as the reverse complement.
CTTGAGATGTAACATTAGGCTGTTAATTTATGCTTGTTGTTTTCTTGATGTGAGAATTCACTGCTATAAATTTCCTTCTTAGGACTGTTTTCATAATGTCCCATAAGTTTCAGTATGCTGTATTTCCATTCTCATTTAGTTGCAGATACTGCTTAATTTCTTCCTTTGTTTCATCTGTGACCCATTGGTTGTTTAGGAGAGTGTTATTTAATTTCCACATGTTTATGGGGTTTTGAGATTTCTTTAGCCATTGCTTTCCAAGTTCATATTACTATAGTCAGATAATATGCATGGGATAATTTCCATCCCTTTGCATTTACTTAAGCATGTTTTGTGGGCTAGTATATGGTCTATTTTAAAGAACATCCCATGTAATCCTGAGAAGAATGTGTATTCTGATAATGTTGGGTGAATACTCTAAAATTCATTTGTTCAGTTTTGGTTCAATTCCGATGTTTATTTGATTTTTTTTGTCTAGTTGATCTATCTGTTCGTGACAATGGGGTATTAAGTTCTCTCATATAATTCTGTTATTGCTTATTTGATTTTTTGTGTCTTTTAATAATTGTCTTATATAGTTGAGTGCTTTAATATTTGATGTATATGTATTGATGATTGTTAGCTCTTCCACTTGAAGTTTTCCCCTAACAAGTACGTAGTGACCTTCTTTATCTCTTTTGATAATTTTTGGTTTGAAATTTACACTGTATACAATCAGAATAGCTATTCCTGCTTTTTGGGGGGGTTCCTGTTGCATACAGTATTGTTTTCCATCTTTTGACCATCAGTCTAAGAATTTCTTTTTGAATTAAGTGTGTTTCTTGTATATGGCATATTGTTTCTTAACCTACTCTGCCCATCTGTTTCTTTTGATTGGTGCACTGAGGTCATTTACATTGATGGTTATAACTGATACATATTGACTTGTTTTGTCATGCTATTTTCCTGCTTTTCATTCCCTGATTTTCCCTTCTATTTAATTGATTATCCTGCATGGTAGTTTCTTTCTGTTGTTCTTGGAATTGCGGTCATTTTTGTCTGTCTAGAATATCTTTCATTACTATTTGTAGGGTTGGTTTGGTATTCATTAATTTCTTCGGTTGTTCTTTCTCATGGAAGTAACTTAATCCTCCAATAATTTTGCAGGGTAGTTTTGCAGAGTACATCAATATACGTTGGGATTTATTTTCTTTAAGAATTTGAAATATTTTACTCTTTCAAGATCTTCTTACCATAAAGGTTTCTGTTGAGAAGTCTGCCATGATCCTAATGAACTTTCCTTTATAGGTGATCTACTTCTTTTCTCTAACAGCTTTTAATATTCTGTTCTTGGCTTCAATTTCTGGAATCTCGACTATATGTCTTTGTCATTTTATTTTGGTCATGGCTTTTGAAGTTCTATATGCTTCATTTATTTTTCTGTCAAATTCTTTTTCTACTCTCTGGAAATTTTCTGCTATTATTTCTGTGATGAGATTTTCTTATGGCATTTACACTGTCTCCAGTTTTCCCATGAGCCCCAGTAAATCTCATGTTATTCTTCTTTGCTTCTTCTTTTAACTGTTGGATTGATTTTTCATGGTCTCTTCCTATGTTTAAGATACTTTTCAAAAATAATGTGTTGTGTTACTATTGCTTGGATAATTAAATGCCTATATCTAGTACTCTGAGTTACTAATTTAAAGATAACAGTATGCAAGGTATTGACCATTGTTATTTGCCTATTATCTTGTTTTGAAAATTTTGGGTTTTTTCTTTAAAATAAAATAGAAAAAAGAGAGAAAAAGTAGATGGGTGAGGTAGAATATGGGAGAAGGAATTTAAGCTTTAAATTGGGTCCCTACATAAGAATGAAGTTAAGAGATAATGAATCAAGGGGGATTGAAATTACTCTTTCAATATTACTTAGTGTGTGCTGCATTAAACCATGTTGTTTCATTCCTCCTATATAGCTTATCAATAGATTTGATTTTCCCACTCTTCTCATATTCTCATTTTTAAGTATTTTCCTTACTATGAAGTTTTAAACTAAAAACCTTAAAACTCCAATTGTCTTCCTTAAATTGAAATTATTTTCACCTCCAAACATCCTTCATTCATTATTTTTCTTCTTCTTAAAATTTCTGATGTCAAGGAGGTTACATGCCATAGGAAATAAGCCTGCTTGAGTGTGTCAGCTGTCTCCTACAATTCAGAAGTAGAATGTATGAACCAAACACCAATAAGATTTGAAAATCTGAAGCATGGGACATTGCACCAAATTTCAATTTTCTCCTTTCTTTCTGTCTGCCGGTCTCTCTGTCTCTCTGTCTTTCTTTCCCAGTACTGAAAACTGAACCCATGACCTTCTCATTGAGCTACAAACCCCATTCTTATTTATTTATATATTTATGTATTCATTTATTTTTATATTAAGAAACAGTCTCACAAAGTTACTAAATTACCCAGGGTTGGTTCAAACTTGCATCATACAGCCTCAGTCTTCCAAAGGCATGTATCACAGATACATGCCAACTTAAACCTGCTTTATATCTTTAATATCTTTCAGTCATTAGTGGAAGAACTGTTCCAATTTTGAAGCAGATATGCAGGGTCCTGAGAGAAATTTCTGATTCTAGAAACAAAGATTATTCTAAAATTAGTGGAGAAAGTACCATTATAAAATTCCAAAGAAATGACATTGTGTGCTTTAAAGAAGAAAAATGCAGAAAGAAGTAGTAAATAAATAATTAGTGTGTTAGATATATTCAATATAATAGGGTTGACGGTGGGAAGTTGTTTTCTGTTATTTCCTTTGCACTATCTCCTGATGTTTCATTGCTTGTGATCAATGTTATGATATTCTTTTCATCATCTAGCAGCTATTTATTTTTTTCATGGTCTTTTACTTGTTTTAAGTCTTTTTTTTTTTCATGTGTGCTAACCATGAACTTGTCTTCTCGGTATGATATTCTGTTCTCACATTTGCTCATGTATTTTCAATAGAATTTTTAATCTCCTGGATATGTTTGAGTCTTTTTCATGGATTCCATTTATTTCTTATGTTGGGCATTTGTAATTTGCTAAGCTCCTCTGTTTTTTAAAATATATATCTATGCTAGATTCACTAACCATGTCATTCATCATGTTCATCATCTCTTTTGTTATCTGAGAAATTATTTCTAATTTGTGTTTTTCTAGACCTCATTCATCTGCTTTGTTACTTCCACTGTCATCACTTCAGAGTATAGGATGGTGGCTTTTGATTTGTTCCACCTCAGTACCTGCTAAGTTTGCCCTGGGAGAGCTGGTGGTCTAGGATTGTATCATGGTTTGTCAGTGGCCCACAAGCCTCATGCAACTATGGACACAGCCAAATCTAACATTTGTGATTGGTTCATAATCTAGCACTTGGATTGGTGCTGTAAGTGCTACACCCACCTACGGATGGAGCCAGGATATGAGGTAAGAGCAGGAAGAAGGTGTGTCTCTCTCTTTCTTTTGCCTGTTTGTACCTTGCTGTTTCTGGCAGCCATGAGCTGCAGCCCTGCCATGCCACCTTACCTTGAGGCCAGCTGAGTATGGACTGAAACCTCCAAGAACTGTAAGAAATAAACCTTTCCATCCCTAACTTTGGGCATCAAGTATTTTGTATCAACAACAAATAAAGAGTAACTAAGACAGGTTGCATCTTGCTTCTGTGTCTTCTCATTTTCTACTTTTAAAAAAATGTATTTTCTGTTGATGCTAAAAAATTGCTTATGATACATAAGTTTCTCACTAGTATTGAGAATTCCCTAGGAAACTGCTACTTTTCAGAGATGTCTTCTATGTGTAGCTGAATTTTAGATTTGAATCTGTGACAAAATCCTACTGCTTCAATTTATTAGGTATAAAAATTTGCTTCTTATTTGATCTAGCGCCTGCTTCTTTTGTCCTGGCCAGTAGTATTGTTTATGACCCTCAGACTATTTTGGTACTGGCATACAAGGAAAAACAACTGATTAGAACAGCTATGTCACCTTGGCTAAAGTAATACAATCAGTAATTACAATCAGATCAAGTACAACTAAGAAAATGATAAACTGTGGTAACAACTGATTTGCCATCTTTAACCATAAGAGCAAGATTTATGGTTGTATAAAAAACTAAAACAAACCAAGAAATTATATAAATATATAAATAAGTAAATATCCCCTCAATTGAGAAGATTTAAAGAGAATAACAGAGAAATAAAAGAGAAGGAGAATAGAAGAAAGGTTGAAGGCTAAATGAATATTATCTAAACTTTCAGAGACTGGTGAAGAAGACAGGAGTACAACAAAGAAGTAAGAAACAAATATAAGAACTATATAAAACAAAAAATCTAAAATCAATGTTCACACATGTAAAAATGAAAATACATGATTGTAAAATTAAATAAATAAGAGAGACAGAGAGAATGAGAGAAGGAGCAGAAAAATGTCTTTGTGATTTCAAACATGTTGCCATTTTCTTGGACCTATAGTTCCATGGTAGTGTCCACTTTGAGGAATGTCTCTATTGTGCTGGTAGACAGAGAAGGCAGACCAGATAAGTATTGTGTGATTCAGGCAATCCTGCAACAGAATTAGGGCAAGGTGCTGCACAATCCCATCAAGTCTGCAGAACAAATAGGGTGGGGTGCCAATTCAACTCCACAGAAGTTCCAGCTAATCCTGGTCTCTGGCAGTGAGCATTTGACCTGAGTAGTTTAGCCTAAAAACTTGTGGGTGTTTCTTGCCAGAATGACCTCAGCTGAAAAATCCCAGAAGTCTCCCAGTGCAGTTCCTCACCCAGACACTGAGACTCAGAAAATGAATTCAACTAACAGCTGATCCTAGTCCCTGGGCTCAGCTTACCCCACCACAAAATAGCATCCAATCAACCTCTCCTGAGAACTTTTGGACTCCAGCCAATGCATCCACTGCTCTACTCCACTGGTGCATTTCTCTGTGGTAACTTCCAGGGTCCCCAACCATCCCAGCACCTCTGTATGCTTGAGTCTTCTCTCATGCTGTGAACCGGTTATCAGGGAGAATGTTCAGTTTACCAAAAGCTAAGAGTCAAGGAGAAAGCAGTTTTCCACTTTTCTCTTCGGCAATGAGGCCAATCACCTTGTTCTCTGTGCACTCCAGTTCTTATTTCAGAGCTTCCCAGGGTCTCAAGTATCCATCGCCCTCCTTCTCTTTCCAAAATTCTATACTCTAGCATATGATCTCTTAATCTTGGAGAGTCTTATCTGATGCTGCTTACTGATCCACCATGTTCACAAAAGTTCTATTTATTACTGTAAAGGGAAAGAGAAATGAAAATAAACTTAACTAACAATCAAAATTGTATACATTAAAAATAATCTCATCATTACAATTTTAGTGAAAGCCTAGATTGAATGACATCAGTGTCATTCCAGTCAATCTTAAAATAAAGAATAACTTCTGGTGAACTTTACCACAGGTATGTAAGAAAACAAATTTTTAGTTTTGAGTCACAATTCTATCTCATATCGTATTAGCTTTCAGGTAGTATGTTAGCACATGACTTTTTTATTTACCTGTCTTTTATAAAAATCTGCCTTCCTAAAACAGTTGAGGAATATTTTTTAAGTACATTATCTGTGGTATCCAGCTATGACATTACATTCATCTTTAATTGTTCTTTTTAAAATTTTTTTCTCAGAAGATTTGTTCAAAATATTTATTAATTTATTATTTTATTTTAAAGAGGATAAAACCAAACAACAAAACAGAACAAAGCTTATCAGAAGAAAACAATGTAAGTGACACAGATTTCAAAGCAAGACAACAGGAGATCATCACTGGCTACCATAATGTCTCTTGTTTTCTTCTAAATAGTTGTCCATATCTTCACACACAATGAATTCATACCAGAAATAGTATTAAACTGATCAGAACAGAGTGATGAAGGCTTTATAGGCCTTCAAAACCAGAAGATAGGGAAATCAAAAATGGCTGCCATAATGAGTTGTTCTCTTCAAAATAGCTATCTATACCTTCATGTGTGTTGAAATTAAACAATACAAAACAGACTAAAATCACTCTGAACAAAGAATAATGGAATTACTGGATTTCACATCATGATGATATGGAATCATCAATGGATAATATAATGCCTCTTTTTCTTCAAATCAGCTGTTCATTTCATCATGCATTATATAATCAATACTCATAAATTGTTTAGGACAAGTTCTAAGCATGTATAAGTCTCTACATGTATACCTATCCTTTCTGTACTGGAGGGAAAAACAAAACTAAACTAAACCAAACAAATTGCTAGGAAAACACAAAACAAAAAAGACAAATGAATAACAGTAGCAACGAGCCCAAAACACTGACAATATAGGCCTTCAAAACAAGGTAGTATGAGCATAAGTAGGGTTGTTATTTTACATAACGATGCACAAGGGTTTCTCAGACAACCATAAACTGACATGCACAATTGTTCCAATACAGTGAATGTTACCTGTTTTGTTCCAAGAAATTATAGAATTTATAGCACAAATATCTTAGCTATCCTGTGTTTATATAATTTTAGATATTTTTCTTTTCCCTTCCTTTTTCTTTTTCCTCCTTTTCCCTGAGATATTATTTTTTCCCCTTTGAGCTGATTCTTATCCTTTCTCTTTATTTATTGAGGTTTTTTTAATCATTATGTACCATTACTGTTTCTTACACTAGGGAGACTATGCGGTATTTACACATGTGAGTTTGATTTATTCCACTTATGAGTATGGTCTCAAGTTGCATTCATTTATTTAAAAATATCTCAGTGTGATCATTCTTTATAGCTAAGTAGTACTCCATTGTGTAAAAACATCACATCTTTTTTATCTTTTCCTCAGTTGATGGGAATTTAGATTCTTTCCAAGATCTGGCTATTACAAATCACACTGCTATAAACAGGGATGTACATATATCATTGTGATATGATGTTTTCAGTTCTTCTGGGAATATGCCCAGAAATGGAATAGCTGGGTCAAATGGGACTTCCAATCCTAGCTTTTTGAGGAACCTCCATACTGACCTCCACAGTGGCTGCACCAGTCTACACTCCCACCAACGTGCAGAAGAGTTCCTTTTCCCCTGAAGCCTCTCCAGCATTTGTTACTGGTCGTTTTCTTTATCCTAGCTATTCTTTTTGGAGTGAGATGGAATCTCTGTGTTGTTTTAATTTGCATTACTCTAATGATTAATGATACTGAGCATATTTTCATGTATTTATTTGCCATTTGTATTTCTTCATCTGAGAAGTGTGTATTCATCTCAGATGCCCATTTTTGGATTGGGTCTTTGAAATACGAGGTCTCATTTTTTTAATTCTTTATATGTTCTAGACAGAAGGGCTTTGTCTGAGGGACAGTTCACTAAGATTTTTTCCCAATTTGTGGGTTTTCTTTTCACTATGCTGGAGATTTCTTTTGACATGCAAAAACTCTTTAATAAAACATGATCCCAGCTATTGATTCAGTGAAGTATTTCATGTGTGACTTGATTCTTGTTCATGAATTCCCTACCTGTGTCTTCCAGATTTCTACCTACTTTGTCTTCCAACAGATTTAGTGTTTCTGTTTTAATATCTAAATCTTTGATCCATTTAGACTTTAGTACATGGTGATAGGCATGGGTCCAGTTTTAGTTTTTGGCATATGAAGAGTCAATTTTTCCAGCACCATTTATTAGAGTCTATCTTTCTTCCAGTGAACATGTTTGCCCCTTTTATCAAAGATAAGGTGGGTGAGTGTTTTGTTATTGTTTTTATCTTCTAATCTATTCTATTGATCTTCTGGTCTGTTTTTACTCCAGTACCATGTTGATTTTATTAAAGTAGCTTTGTAATATAACTTCAAGTCAGGGATTGTGATGCCTCCAGCCTTTCCATTGTTACTTAAAATTGTCTTTGCTATTCTGGGTCTCATCTGGTTTCAGATGAATTTTAGGAGTGATTTCTATAGATCTGTGAGGTATACTAGTGGTATTTTGATTGGGATTGCATTAAATCTGTATAACAATTTTTGGAAAATGCCATTTTCACAATGTTTGTTCTTCCTATCCATGAACAAGGGATGTATTTCCAATTTCTGAGGTTCTTTTTGAATTCTTTTCTCAAGGTATCATAATTTGCCCTGAATAGATCTTGTGCTTCTTTTGTTAGATTAATTCCTAAGTATTTCATTTTCTTGGATGCTTTTGTCAAGGGTGTGTATTCTCTTATTTCTCTCTCAATGGTTTTGTTGTTAGTTTATAAGAATTATATATTTTTTTTAGTGTTGACTTTGTATCCAGCTACATTTCTGAATTTATTTATTATAACTGGGAGCCTTTCAATCAAGTTTTGGGCGTCTTCTATCTAGAGCAAATAATGATAATTTAAGTTGTTCTTTACCTATTTTTACTCCTTTTATTTCTTCTCTTTTCTAGTTTCTCTGGCTAGTATTTCCAGCACTATATTGAATAGGAGTGGTGATAATGGATATCCATGTCTTGTGCCTGATTTTATGGTAAAGGTTTTCAGTTTTTGATCATTTAATTTGATGCTGGCTGTTGGTTTGTCACAGATGGTTTTTATCGTATTGAGGTAAAGACCATCTATTCCAATTTTTCTGTAAGGTTCTTGTCATGAGTAAGTGTTGAACCTTATCAAAAGCTTTTTCTGTATCTATAGAAATGATCATGTGATTCTTATTTTTGGTTCTATTGACATGGTGGATTACATTTATTGATTTATGAATGTTGAACTATCCCTGCACTCCTGGGCTGAATCCCACATGTTCATAGTATATAATCTTCTTGATGATTGGCAGCATTCTGCTTGCCAGTACCTTATTGAGAATTTTTGCATCTATGTTCATTAGGGAAGATTGGCCAATATTTCTCTTTTTTGGTTGGGTCTTTCTCAGGTTTTGGTACTAGAGTAATATTTGCTTCCAGAGATGAGTTAGGGAGAATTGCTTCCCTTTCAGTTTCTTTGAAGAGTTTGAGGAGTGTCAGCATTAAGTCTTCTTTGAATATCTTGTAGAATGCCAGTGAATCTGTCTGGACCTACACTTTTCTTTTTTGGGAAGGATTTAATTTCATTTTCAATTTAATTAATTGAAATTGGGTTATTCCACAGTTTTATATCTTCTTGAATCAGCTTTGGTAATTCATGTTTCTAGGAATCTGTCTATTTCTTCTGTGATATTAGGCCTATGAGAGTAGAAGTTTTCAAAATAAGTATTAATGATCTTCTGTATATCCACAGGCCCTGTAGTGATTTCATTTCATTCCTTATTGAATGAATTTGAGTGTTTTCTTTCCTTTTTAAAATAATGTTGGCTAGGGGCTTATCAGTTTTATTTATTCTTTCAAAGAACCAACTTTTTGATTCATTGATTCTTTTAATTGTTTTCTTAGTCTCTATTGCATTGATTTCTGCTCTGATCTTATAATTTCCTCCTTTATTTTGGTTTTGGGCTTGACTTGCTCTTCTTTTTCTAAAAGTTTGAGGTGTAGCATCAGGTTGTTTATTTGTGGTCATTCTGTTTTCCTGATGTGGGAACTCAGTGCAATAAATTTTCCTTTGAGGACTGCTTTCATTGCATCCCACAGGTTCTGGAAAGTTGTATTTGTATTTTTGTTTGCTTGTGGATATTGTTTAATTTCTTCTTTAATTTCCTCTGTGACCCACTGATTGCTCAGGAGTGCATTATTCAATTATTTTTGACATGTTATCTCTTTACTGTTGCTTCTTTACCTTTCCACTCTGTTTAATTGTCTGCCTTGCTTAGTGGTTTTTCCTTTTGTCTATCTAGAATGTTTTTCAGTATTGTTTGCAGGGTTGGTTTTGTGTTCATGAAGTTTTTCAGCTGTTCTTTGTCATAGAAGTATTTTATTTCTCTATCCCTATTGAAGTACAGTTTTGCAGGGTGGATCAGTCTGGGTTGAAAGATGTTTTCCATTAGGATCTGAAATTCTTTACTCCATACTCTTGTTGACTTCGTTGTTTGTGTTGAGTAGTCTTCTATGATTCTGATAGGCTTGCCTTTATAGGTGATCTGTCTCTTCTCTCTAATAGCTTTTAATATTCTGTTCTTATGTTGGATTTATGGGATGCTGATTATTATATGTCTGTGTGCAGTTTTATTTTGGTTATGGGTATTTGGAGTTCTATATGCTTCATGGATTTATATGTCAGTTTCCATTCTCATGTTTGGGAAATTTTCAGCTATTACTTCTGTAAATAGCCTCTTGATATCATTTGTGTTGTCACCTTCTTTTTATTTATCCCTATCAATCTTATGTTGTTTTTCTTTGCATCATCTCTCAGCTGTTGAATTATTTTCTGATTCCTTGTTTTTTTAAAAGATCTTTCCTTTCCTTTCCTTTTCACTAGCTGCAATCTTGTCTTTGAGATCTGAAAGTCTGTCTTTACTTTTGTTGAGGCAGTTTTGCTAACTGTCAATGGAATTTTTGATTTCCTGTATATCTCTTTGAATCTACTTCATGCATTCTCTCTGTTTCTCATATTGTTCATTCAGGGTTTCCATATTTTGGCACTGTTCATCTAATTTTTTTAAACTATGTCTTCTTTAGATGTGTTCAGCATTTCTTCCATTACATTTATCATTTCTTATTTTACCTGGGAGATTGTTTCTGTTCTGTGTTCATTTATAGCTTCCTGGAGTTATTTGTTTACTTCAGGTATTATCATTTCAGGAATTTCAGGTGTATGGCTTACATTATTTTCTATGTCCATGTCTTCTAGGCTTGTTTGAGATGGGCTGGAGGTTTGAGATTGCATTTTGCTCTTTTGTTTTGTCTGTTTCCTATATTTCTAGGTTTTATGCATTGTTCTAAAGCTGCCCAGTGCACTGGGAATCACCTCCTGCACTTTTGGCTTCCAGGGTAGAATGCAGGCAACTGCTAGTCAGTTGGAGGTCTCTGGGCATGGCCCAGTTAGGCCCTCAGTGACCTCTAGTGTGTCCTCTGGTGATTTTGGACACTGGCTGTGGTCTTCCCAGCTCTAAGCAATGGTCCAAAGCTTCCACCAGGCACTTGGAATCATCTCACATACCTTCAGCTCCTGAGGTGGAATGGAGGTCACTGGGTGTGGCCCAGTTAGGCCCATCAGGACTTGCCATGCATCCTCCAATGATTTAGAACACTGGGTGGGGTCTTACCATCTTGGAGAGAAGTTCCAAATCTTCCCCCATGTGCTGGGAATCACCTCACACACCTTTGGCTCCCAGGGCAGTATGGAGGTTGCTTGGAGTGGCCCAGTTAGGCCCGCAGGGACCTCTCTTGCATCCTCTGGTGATTTAGGACACTTGGCGAAGTCTTGCCAGCTGGAAGCAATGTACCAAAGCTTCCCCGTGCGCTGGGAATCATCTTGTGCACCTTCGGCACCTGGGGTGGAATGGAGGTCCCACTACATTCATCTTAAAAGTAATCGGTTTGAAGCAGTGAATCTTACAAATCCAATTTCTTTATTCTCACACTAGTTGACTAATTTCTAGTCTGGGTTCTCTGTAATGCACACCTTGTGAAGCACCAAGCAGATGTAATTCCAGACTCTACTGATAACTAAATACTAAGTTACACATTCCTCTGAGTTTCCTACATCAAAAATCTTTTAAAACTTCTCTTGAGTCATTTTTTTACTTAAAACTTTCCCCACATTCATTATCTTCCTATTCATATATACAAATTATCATTATAGTTATTCACCTTTTTATTTCGTGTTCTGATGAGAATGAAGCTTATCATAAAACTCTCATTTAGAAACACAAATTTTCTTCAGCATAATGAAATGGGGAACTGTTCACAACAATAAAAAGTTCCTCAGAGTGATTGGTATTCATCAAATCTATATACTGGGCTTGCTACTGTCCTTGGCTGTGCTGTTTATTTTTTGTTTGTTTGTTCTATTCATTCTTTTGAAGATTTAATGATGTAGAATTAACAAATAAAACTCTGTGCATTTAAGGTATACACCATGATAGTTTAATACAGTGTAAGATATATTATGAAATGATTATCACAATGCTCTCAATTAACACAAGCATTGATTCACATAGTATCAATTTTTGTGTATATGATAACAGTTAAGATACTTTCAGCAAATTTCAAGAATGCAAGTTTTGTTTTAGCTATTGAGTTGTATGAGTTTCTTATATATGTTAGTTATTAACCATATTTCAATATGGTTTATGACTATTGTCTCCCAGTCTAATTGTCTCTTACTTTTTGTTGACTATTTCTTTTGCTGTGTGAAGCTTTTGATTCCAACTAGTCCTGATTATTTATTTTTTATGTTGTTGCATGTGCTTTTGTTGTCATAGCGAAAACAGTACTATGAAGACAATGTTAAGGAGTTATCCTGAATGCTTTTCTCTAGGAATTTTATGGTTTTAGGGTTTTAATTTAAGCTTTTAAGTTATTTTTAATTTTTGTGAATAGCATAATATAGGGATCAAATTTCATTCTTTTACATATGTATCTCTAATTTTCCCAACACTATTAACTGAAAACACTGTCCTTTCTTGGCAATGTATTCTTGGAATCATCATCAAATATTAGTTGACCATATAATCATGAGTTTATTTCTGGAATCTCAATTCTGTTCCATTGGTTTATGTGTCTGAGTTTATAACTGGGTCATAATATTTTAATTACTACAGATTTGTAATACAGCTTAAAATTATGGATTGTGAAGCTCCAGCTATTTCTCCTTCAAAATTTCTTTGGTTTTTGTGATTCTATATGAATTTTAAGGTTATTTTTCCACTTTATTTTGAGAATTCCATTAAGATTATTTTAGGAATTCCATGGAATTTATAGCTAACTTAGAATAATAGGGACATTTTAACAATATTATTTTTCCAATTCATGAACACAAGCCACTTTCCCATTTACTTGTGCCTTTTTAAGTTTTTCATCATTGTTACTCTTTTCAGCACAGAGATATTTTACCTACTTGAATAAATTTACTACCAAAGTGCTTTATTATTTTTGATATTATCATAGATAATACTGTATATTTTCTTTTCAGATAGTTTCTTGTGTATATATTTGAGTATTGATTTTGTATCCAGAAAATTTGCTGAATTTATTAGTTCTTATAGTTTTTTGGTGGGACCTTTAGAATTTTCTATATAGAAGATCTTGTTATTTGCAGAGACAATTTTACTTATTCTTTTTAAATTTGGATGCTTTTTCTTCCCTTTTCCTTGCCTAACTTCTTAGGCTAGGATTTCCAGTATTTTGCTGAATAGAAGTAGTCAGCATAGGTAAGCTTCTTTTCCTGATGTTAGAGGAAAAGCTTTTCATCAATGAGTATGATTAGCTGTGGATTTGTCACATGTAGTATCTATTACATTTAGGTACATTCCTTCTAGCCCAACTTGTTTGGAGTTGTATGTTTGTTTTATAAAGCAATCTTGAATTTTGTCTAAAGTTCTTACTGAACCTATTGAGAAGATCAGATAGTTTTGCTCTTCATTCTTTTAATGTAGTATATTGGTTTACAGACATGTATGTCCAGTCATCCTGGAATATGTGTCATTTTGTTATTGCATTTGATTTATTTATTACTATTTTACTGAGAAGTTTTGTGCATCTATACATTCACCAAAGAAATTGATCTATAATTCTTTTTCTACCAATGTCCTTATCTGAGTTTCATATGAGGTTATTACAACCCTCATAAAATAAATTTAGAAATGTCATTTTCTCTTTATGTTTTCAGATAAGTTTGCAAATGGTTAGAAATAGTTTTAAATGTTTGGTAGAATTCACCAATGTTATGGCTTCTATCTAAATGTCCTCCAAGCCTAAAGCACCCATAGTTTGGCTTTTTGGAGCTGGCTGAATGTAGGGTGTGTGGTATTGAGATTATCAGTGTAGGGCACTAAAGTAGTCCACTGATTGGTTTTTAACATAGTTATGGCAGTGGACAATGGAAAGGCCCACCTTGAGTTTGGGCAGTACCACCCAAAATTGTTGTATCCTGTACACAGTAAAGGGAGGCTTCAACTGCTGCTGCTTGCTGCCTGTCTTAACATGAAATTTTTCTCCTCTGTGATGTCCTCTGCCATGCTACTTTGATGACTGGATCTAGCAGACTATGGGCTGTAACTTTTACAATCTCTGCACCAAAATCAATCTTTCTTCCTTTAATACTTGTGTCAAGTATTTTGTCTTAGCAACAAAAAAGTAACTAAGACAACTAGTAAAACTCTTTGGCCCTCGAATTTTGTTTGTTGGAAAATTTTTGATGACTGATTTAATGTAGTTATTATTAATTTAGATTTTCTGTCTTCATAATTCAATTTTGAAGTTGTATATTGGTAGGACTTTATCCATTTATTATAGATTATATGTACAGTATTTCATTAGTATAATAATTTTATATTTCTTAAATATCAATTGCAATGTTTTCTCTTACACTTACAGTTTTATTTCAGTCTTGTCTTTTTTATATTCTTTTTTAAATTTTATTTTATGTAAAAAACAGTAAACCAAAATTTCATAGGAAAGTAATAGGAGAATATCAAAAGTTAATGTGTTATATATTGTTATCTTTAAAGTAGTTCCTCAGAGTATAAGATATATGCATAAAAATTCTCTGATATTAGCACTAACTTCCCTTTTCAATGAACTGAGATAAGAACTATAACTAATTTGTAATTTTTTCCCTTCCTTCTTTTCCACCTTTCTCTAATCTGATTGTTTTTTTCCTTTTGAACAATTTCTTCCTATTTCACAATATTTATTATATATTTTATTTATTTATTTATTTATTTATTTATTTATTTATATTTTTTATTTTTTGGTACCAGAGAATGAACTCACCACCTTCTGCTCAACCCATGCCACTGAACTAAATCCTCAGCCTTATTATATATTTTAGACCTTATTTACTGTTTCAGTTTCTCACATCAGGGGGACAGCACAATGTTTACACATGTGAGTATGGTCTCTAGCTGCATCTATTTACTTATAAAAGCTTCACGTTCACCCTTCTTTATGGCTGGGTACTACTCCACTGTATAAAAATACTATCTTTTTATCCATTCTTCATTCTTTTCCTGATTTCAATTTTATTTATTTCTCATCCAATTATTTTCTCCAGTTTTATGTCTTAGGCTTATTTGACTTTCTTTTTCTAGTTACTTGAGGTATAATTTTAGAATTTAGGTTGTTCATTTGAGGTCATTCTTTTTTGTATTTTTTCAGTATTAGTTTTTATCACTATAAACCATATATCTTGAAAAAGATTTTTCTGTATCCTTTAAGTTATAGTATGATGTATTTCCATTTTTATTTGTTTCAAGGGTTTTTTTTATTCCTGTTTGGAGTTCTTTATTCATTATTTAATCAAAAATATGTTCTTTACTCATTATTTAATAAAAATATGTTGTTTAATTTCCATACATTTGTGAATTTTAAAATTTTCTTCGTGTTATTGATTTCTAGTTTCATACCACTGAATTCTAAGAAGATACTTTACCCAATTTTAACATTTAATTTTAATTTTAAAGGTTAAATTTTAATTTAACCTTTAAATTTAAATTTTTGTGACCTGGCCTATTATCTACTTGCATCATGCTATGCATGTATTTAATTAGATTTTGTTTTCTTCTTCTCTTGGATGAAACATTCTGTATATGTCACTGAATTTCATTTGGTCTACAGTATGTTCAAATCTACTTTTTCTTTATTAATGATCTATCGATTGTTGAGAGTGAGTTATGAAAGCCTCAATAATTGCTATGCTGCTGTTTGTTTCTTCTCCAGGTCTGGTAGTATTTACCTTATATATTTAGGTTATCTGATATTGGATGCAGAAGTACTTATAATTGTTCTTTCTTCTTTATGACTTGTCCCCTTTTTCATTGTATAATGACAATTTTTTTCTATTTTTACAGTTCTTGACCTAAAAGTTTACTTTTTCTGATAAAAGTCTAGCAGCTACTGCTATTTTGGTTATCATTTCCATGAAATATCTTTTCTTTCCCCACATTTAAGCCTGTGCATTCTTAAAGATAATGTGAGTCTCATAGAAATATCATAAGATTTTAAATTCAGTCTTTTGATTGGAAAATTTTATTCATTTGCAAAGAAAGTAATTACTGGAAGGTAAAGAAATATTAGAAAATTTTAAATTGTTTACTGATTCTTTTGTAGTTTCTTCCTCTCTTGATGTCTTCCTTTGTGACTTATTGTGAGACTTTCTTTCTTTTCTAACTTTCATGAATCTACTTCAAGTTTTTCATTTGTAGTTACCATGAGGCTTACATAAAACATTTTACATAATTGAACTTAACTTCATTCATTCTATACCTTCATTTCTCCTTCCTTATATTTTAGGTTATTGATGTTACAATTAGTATTTTTTTAATTTTGTGTATTAACAAATTTCATGTTTACACTTTTTATTATATTTATTACATTTTATTACATTATAAATTTTATTACATTTACATTTTATTATATTTGTTTTTCTTTTTTGCTTTTATAAGATTGTTGATGATAATTTAGGCACAATCATTACAATATTAAAGAATTCTGATTTTTATTATAGTGGTTGTCCACATTCACAGATTTTACACCTATAGAACCTACTAATGGTAGACCAAAAATACTTTTTTAAAAAGTTTATACTAAACAAATAGACATTTTCTTGTCATTTTTCCTTTAAAAATAGGATATAACAATTATTTCCATAATATTTTCATTTCATTAATTATTATTGGCCATCTAGAATTCTAGGAAAGCCATGTATAAATTCTATGGAAAATAACATCATTCTATATAAGGAACTCAAACATCTTTTGATTTTTGGAATCCATCAGGAGTCATGGAAAAATCTCTTATGGATGCCAAGGAACAAATGTATAGACTGACTTTTATCAGTGAGTTCTATATGCTTGTATTTTTACACTTTAATTAGCATCATTTCATTTCAGCTTAAAAAAATTTTTTAGCACTCCTTGGAAGGCAAGTACAGTTCTGAACACTGTTCCTCCAAAGTTTGATTATCTAGGAAAATCTCTATCTCTTTCATTTTAAAGGACCCCTTGCCAGATCCTTGCTTGGCAGTTTCTTCTTTCAGTGTTTTGCATATATAATCCATTGGTCTCCTGGACTTTTATAGATCTAAGGGGTACCTATACAGCTAGTAAAACATAAGTTCTGAGAATGCCTGTGAGAATGTTTCCAGAAGAGATTAGCATTTCAGTTTGTACCCTGAGTAAAGACCATGCTCACCAATGCTCACCATGCCATCATTTTATTCCTTAAAGACCCACTAAATAAAGCAGAGAGGTGGGAAGGAGACAAATTTTCTCTCATTTTGAGCTAAACCATCCATGTTTTCCTGACCATGGATATTGGACTTCTATGATCACAGAGCCAACTTATAGTAAATCTCCTCTTATGTGCCTCTATTTATTCTATTGGTTCTGTTTCTGTGAACTCTGCATAGAACACATATTTCTAATATGACTTCTATCATCCTAATTGTATTTGGCAGTTTGGATCTCTGCTACTCCCCTAGGTAGTGAGCTTTTTATGTGAGCTTGCTGTGTTTGTTTTAGATTGCTGGTGGCTAGCCTATGGAAGGCATTTAATAAATATTTGTTAATTGAATTGTTGGATAGTTGAAAGTATGTTTATAAAAGAAAACTGTGAACAAATTTGACTGTTTAAAATAAAATGTCTCTTTCAGGAATGATTTCAAAATCAGTGGAAGTGAGCAAAACTAGGAATGAAGTGATGCCATTTAAAATTTTTTGACTTGCAAAGATAAAAATATTATAAAAAAGATAAAACATTAAAAGAAAATCACTGTGTTATTTTGAAATAGGGCAAGATAGAAGGGAGAATTGGAGCAATCAGGAAAAGTAAGTCATGGATGTTGTGACAGCCCAAGAGGAAAAATATTGATGTTGTTAGTGCTTTATATACATTGAGAATGAAAGTAAGTTATGAGAGAGGCAATATCTTTACTCAGGTTATGATAAGGAGAAATAGGTGGCCTTCAAACCATTTCCTGCTAAATAAGGTTGGCAGCACTGAGCACAGCACACCTGCTTGCCCCTTCCTGCATGACTAACAGAAACATCTGATTGAGAGAGCAATGAGTAAAATGAGATAATAATACAACACCCAAATGAGTCACTAAAAATTCAACTAAGGTATAATCTAAACCTTAACAAAATTGTTTGCCAAAAAGAGAAAATTGTTTGCAATAATCCCTATCTATGAGGAAATGAGGAAGGGTAGGAAGCATCATGTAATCAATGTTCAATGTGACTGATAAAAAAATACTACTAACAGTGTCAGAAATTTCATCAGACTGAGTATGTCAGTCCATTGTGTCAAATTTAATCAGCTGATTCTATAGAGCTACAAAATCATAGAGCTAAAATAAACTTGCTATACTAGCTCTGTGCTTTCATGACATTAAAGGTGAGAACATGAAAGCCTAAAGATAAAAATGATCATTAAGTTGGTTTGTATACTCTTCTTCTACAACTCAGATTAACAAAAATTATCTTCTCACATTTTAAATGTTCTCATCTTAAGGTAGTCAGTTTACAGAAACTCACAGTTCTGGAGTTTAAGGTTCCTTTCTGATCACAGCACAAAACCCACATTTCTAAACTGTTGCTTTCCTTTAATGATCACAATATATATACACACACAATACATACATACATACATACATACATACATACACAATATATATATGCTATATATACATAATACTTATACACATATATGTGCATGCAAAATGCAGTGTATGTATATATTATGATCTATATAGGTTACATATATATTAGTATATATATACACATAACAGATCATGATGAGGGCATCTGTGTATGTGCACATCAATATATTAAATATATACAGTAATTCTTCTGTGTTTGAGAGAGTATTTAATGTTTTAAACTAGCTGGCTTTTGTTACTTGAAAGGATTAGATTTTTTAAAAGGTTTCTATTTAAATATATGGATCTTTGAAGGTCACAGTAAAATAAAGTCATAGAATAAAATCTCCAAGGAAACTAATATAGCCTTTCAAGAACTTTGAAGAAATAGCTAAAATCTCCCCCCAAAAAGATACATTGAGGCCAGAAGTCAGTGTAAGAAGCTACAAAAATAACCTTTGCCATCTTTTTCTTTCTTTTGGATGATGAGATTTTTAGCATAACTGGCAAAAGCTCTTTTCTTCATTTTCTTCTTTCTCACAATGTAACTCAAAGAAAAAACTCCAGACTAATTTCCTCTAGACTGAAAAGTCTGCAAAACTATGTCTATAGTTAGTGGGATATACCCACCAAAATTATATCCTTACTGACAAGCATTTTTAAGAAGTTGACCAAGCCAGAAAAAGCAATTTGCACTCAGATTCTGCTGCTGGTCCAGTTAGTATCTTACTGATGAATACATAGGAGTCTTGCCAATTTGGACAGTCACAGTTTTTAGTATGGACTTCTGCCCAGGAAAGCTGAATGCCCATCAATTCCTGTTTCACAGACATACAAAGTTACTTGTCTCTTGATCACGAACCACTCAAACTGAAATTTGAGAGAATGTTTCACTTCTCAGGGTTTCACAGCTCTGACAAAAGTCACCAGTGGCAGTGGAGCATGGTGACACACATTTGTAATCCCAGCACTTGGGAGGCTGAGAGAGGGGTATCATCTTGAGTTCAAAGACATCCTGGGCTACATAGCAGGTTCCAGCCTGAACTACCTAGGAAGACCTGTTTCAAACAAACAAACAAACAAACATACAAGCAAAAAATGTTACCAATGGCATGGATTGAAAATATGGATTACCAGGTAAATTTGAGAAATCTAACCTGAGTTAATCCTAAGAAAACACTAGTGTAGAAAGAGTGGAAATTTCCCTAGATACCCTTGCAGCTCTACCACTATACCTCTCTACTTATGCCTGATAGCCTAATGAAGTCATTAACAAAAGTTTATTTAGCATTAACTCTATGTAATATGTGTTGCACACTGCCTATAGACCTAATGAGGTAAAAGAATAAATTCTACACTCAAGAGATTATAGTTGAATAAAATAAAAAAATCAAGAAGGCAAACAAAGCAGAATAAACACCAAATGAAGCCTGCCAAATAAAAGTAAATATTATTTTCAGCTGACAGAATTTACAGAAAGTGGGTGTCTCAGGAAAAAAACATCAAACATAAGCTGGGATTGAAAGATGACATGGCAGAAAATCCAGTTGTCACTCAATAGCTACTATTCATTTTTCCTTAGTCAAAGAAATAAAATTTTATTTGTATAGAAACCAAGTTAAAACATTACCTTTCCTGACATAACATAGTCATGGGCTATTAGTTTCTGATCAATAAGACATAAACAAAAGTGTTGCATGACAACCAGAGAAGCTGTTTAGAGTGACATAAATCAGCAAGCAGAGGCATCAGCTTGCACTTTCATTTTTCTTACATTTTTGATCTGAAGCTTTAATGAGACATCTCAGTTGTAGCAACTATTTTGAAACAGAATGTAACTTTAGGGATGGGAAAGGCCTGAGATAGTCAGGTGGAAAGTGAAAGCCAAGATAAAATTGATAGCTCCCTGAACTTTGCATGTTCTCCTTAAAACAAACCACATATAGAGGCTCAAGATGTGTAAGAACAGTAAGTGTCTCAAAAAACACTAAGCCATGTAGACAATGCAACAACCATTATACAGCCAGACTTAACACAACAATGGTGAAGCAAACAAACAGAAAGCAGAGTCCATCACAAGGGAGACAAAGTTTAAGTACTGATAAACTACATCTTGGAGATGCTGAGGGGGAAAAAAATCAGAAAACAGAATTTCTGGGTGCAGTGGTGCAGGCTTATAATTCTATCACTCTGGAAGACTGAGTCAGAAGGATTTCAACTCAGGTTGAGTAGTTTGACAACATAGCAAGATTCTGTCTTAGAGTAAAAACTTAAAAGGGACAGGGATGTATCTCAGTATGAAGACCCCAAGTTCAATCCTCAGTACCACAAAAAGAAAGAAGAAAAGGAAGAAGAGAGGAAAATCAGAATTGCTAAATAGCATGAAATAAATGGTTTGAATTTCAGCAAAAATATATTTGTAATATTTTAAAATAACAAATTTTGACTTCTTCAAAGGGAAAAAAAGCAATAAATAAAATCCAGTTATGACTAGACCTACATGTCAATTTTACAAATATTTCAGTTATTCTAATATATTTGAAGAATTAAAAAAATTATTGAAAATATAATGACAGTGACTTGACAAACACAGAATCTGGTAGAAGTAGAATATACATAAAAGATTCAAACAATGTTTGTGGGAATATCAAAACATGCAGCCATATTGGAAAGCAGACGAAAGACAAAACAGTTATTAGAATTCAGCAATTCCACTCCTTGCTATGTACCTGGGAAAGCTGAAATCATATGCCTACATAAAAGCTTGCATAAAAATATTCTCAGCAATAATCATAATAATTTAAAAGTAGAAATAATCCTGATTGCCCAGAAAATGTGATATATCATTAAACAGCAAAAATAAACAAAACAATGAAACATGTATTACATGGAGAAAATGTAAATATGTTATGTGAGAAAATTCATTTGCAAAGGTATACAATGTTTGATTATATTTATGTGAAATGCTCAGAATAAATGAAGCTGTGGCTTATATTAGTCATATTTCCTGTAGCTGAGGAAAAATACCTGACATCTACAAGATAAAAAAGAAATAGAAGACCTCAGTGGGTAAGCAGTGAACCCTAACAGGTGTAGGGCCTTGGCAAGTCTGGAAAGAGTGTGGGTGAGTCCCTCTTCCACAGAGTGAGCATCAGATGGGTTGAGGAGAATGCAGACAAGGCCTCACCAAACTTAGAGGAAATTAAAAGGGCATAGGAGGGGCCCCTAGTGACACAATAGGTTCCCAGATGAGGTGCACATTACAGTCAGGTAGATCTGGCTGCCTAGGAAAGCCTGAAGCCATAGTAACATTAGGGACTAAGGGTTGGTTTACATCAACACTCCTAGGATAGTCAGCCTAGGAAGAATATAGGACTTACCCAACAGACCTGTAGGAAGAATTCAAGTGACCATTGTGAAACCTAGCAACTGGACAAAACATCAAGCATACAATAGGATCCCAAGAAACATGATGCACACTTAAGACTACTGGCATTGAAAAGAACAATATATTAACTCAAAAGATGAAAACAAAAAAATGAAAAAGCAAAATGCAACTTCAAACATCCAGTCTATCAGGAACAAGTAGAGG
Organism: Dolichotis patagonum; assembly: GCA_004027295.1. NCBI lineage: Eukaryota > Metazoa > Chordata > Mammalia > Rodentia > Caviidae > Dolichotis > Dolichotis patagonum. The sequence continues at coordinate 10,009 of PVJX010011920.1, read as the reverse complement.
AGACATCAAAATAGAGAACAATAGAAGTCATATACCTGAAATTTTTGAAAAGATAGCAAGCAAAATAAAGAAAGCTATAGAGGAAATTACATTAGAAGTAATCTCTCATGGAAAGAAAAAATTATGACATTAGCATTATACTAGGCTAGCATAGCTAGGCTAGCATAGCTAAAGAAGACATAGATAAAACAGTACAGGAACATGGGAAATTGATGGAAACCTTGAATGAACAATACAGAAAAGAAGTAGAATGCATGAAACAATTCAAAGAGATATTCAGGACATTAAAATTTCTACAGAAAGCTGGAAAAACTGTTTGAGTGCAGCTGAGGGTAGAACTTCAGACCTTGAGGGCAGGATTACAGTTACTGCACAAAAAGGGAAAGAACTTTTAAAAATAACAAGAAATCATGAAATATCAATTCAACAGCTCCAAGAGGATGCAAAGAGAAACAATATAAGACTAATAGGCACCAAGGAAGATATAGGCATCAATGCAATGACATCAGTAAACTAATCGCAGAAGTAATAACAGAAAATTTCCAAAACATGGAATATAATCAGATATACAGATCAGTGAACCATATAGAATGTCAACCAGTCATAATCAAAATAAATCTACACAAGACATGTAGTAATTAAGATCCAAGAAATGAAGCATGAAAACAGAACACTGAAATTTGTTAGAAAGAACAACTCAGCTATCAAGAAAAGCCCACTAGAACCATGGAAGACTACTCCACACAAACCCTCAAGTCAAGATGAGCTTGGAGCAAAATATTTCAAGCCCTGAATGAAAACAACTTTCAAGCCAGACTGATGTAACCTGCAAAACATTCTTTGAAAATTAATGGAGAAATCAGATACTTCCATGACAAAGAAAACTGAAGATGTTCATGTCCACCAAACTAATCCTAGAAAGAGTTCTGAAAGACATACTAAACAGAGATTTTAAAAAATGACTACAATTCCAAGAACAACAATGGAAAGAAACTACCAGACTTGTCAAGCAATTAAACAAGGGGGAAAAGCAGGAAACCTACAGCAGGAAAATAACATGACAAAGTTGAGTCAGTACATATCAGTTATATGCATCAATTAAAATGGTTTTAGTGCACCAAGAAATAGGTTGACAGAAGGGATCAAGAAACAGGATCCTACAATATGCTGTATACAAGAAATACATCTGACTCAAAAGGAAACTCATAGACTAAAACACAAAGGATGCAAAACAATATTCCATGTGACAGGAACACAGAGAAAAACAGGAGTAGCTATTCTAGTTGCACAGTGTGAACTTCAAACCAAACATGATCAAAACAGATAAAGAAGGTCATTATATACTTGTTAGGGGGAAAACTCAAGAGGAAGCACTAACAATTATAAACATACATCCACCAAATACAGGAGCATCCAAACATATAAGACAAATACTAATAGACATCAAAAATCAAATACACAATAACACAATTATAACAACACCTCTGTCACAAAGAGATAGATCAACTAGACAAAAAGTCAGCAAAAAAATAACAGAATTGAATCAAACCTGTGAACAAATGAATTTAGTAGATATTTACAGAGTGTTCCACCCAATATACATTTTTCTCAGCTGCACATGGGCATTGTCCAAAAAAGACCATATATTAGCCAATAAACATTCTTAAGTAAAAGCAAAGGTATTGAAATTATCCCATGCATATTATCTGACCAGAGAGCACTGAAATTGGAAATTAAGGACAAAAGAAGCTGCAAAACCTACATAAACACATGGAAATTAAATAATCACCTCTTGAAAAAAACAATGGATTACAGTTGAATTTAAAGAAGAAATTAAATACCTACAATTCAATGAAAATGCAGATATAACATACCAAAACCTGAGGGATGCAAAGATAGTGATCCTAAGAGGGAAATATATAGCAATGAATTGTCCCACCAAGAAAATAGCACAAATAAACAAACCAATGCTATACCTCAACCTGCTAGAAAGAGAAGAGCAAGTCAAGGCCAAAGCTCAGAGAAGAGATAAAATTATATATAACAGAGCAGGCCCACCAGGAGCATCATGGAGGCCAGCACTGGAAGGCCTGAGCTGCCTGCGACTGCAGTTGCTGGGCCTTCCCCTCTTCCAGGAACATTGAGGAAACCTGTTGCAGGCCTGAGCTGCCTGGGATTGTAACTGTTGGGCCAGCCCTTCCTCCAGGAACATCAGAACCTAGGACTACAGTGGACTATCATGCTGGCTGGATGAGAGACTCAGGAACCCCTCACCCAAACAGAAGACCACATCAAGCTCCAGTCAGTGTGGTGAGTTTGCCCCCCAAAATAGAGGTCTGCAGTGGGTAAATAGGAGTGGAAATGAAACTCCCTCCAAGTGTAATACCTTGGCTAACCTGGCAAGAGAGTGGGTAACCCACTCCCCTACACAGAGAACATCAGACTGGTTGAGGAGTGCATCAATAACATGCCACACCAATTTAGAGGAAATTAAAAGAACTTATGAGACCCCCAGTGACACAGTAGGGCCTCAGCTGACATAAACACCATAGCCAGGGAGACCTGGTGACCTGCCATAACCTGAAGATATAACAATAGCAGGAACTAAGAGCCACCCTACATCAATACTTCTGGGCTAGTTAGCCCAGAAAGAATATAGGACTCACCCAACAGGCCATGTAGGAGGAATTCAGGAGACTGGATCTCCTTTTCATTGTGGTACCCAGCAATTTAAAAAACATCAACCACTACAAAAAGTTGTGGCTGTTGGGGTAGAAACACCAGAAATTTACCCAAATGGTGAAAATGATTAAACAAAAAGGCAAAATATAATCCCAAACATCTAGTCCATCAGGGGCTAGTGCAGGCAATAATGAAATAGAGGACCCTAAAAGCCATACATCAGAGATCTCTGAAAAGATAGCAAATGCAGTAAAGATACAAATCCATGAGGCTTAATAAATGAGTTGTTCAACATAGCTAGAGAAAAAAAATACATAAAAAATACAGGGGCATGGAAAATTGATTGAATCTTTAAATGAACAATGTAGAAAACAAACAGAATCCATGAAACAAATTCAAAGAGATATGCAAGAAACAAAAAATTGTTTTGAAAGCCTGCAAAGCCGTTTAAATGAAGCTGAGGATAGAATCTTGGACCTTGACGACAGTATCACAGATAGTGATCTTGAAAGGGTAGAACTTATAAAAACAACAAAGCAGCATGAAATGACAATCCAGCAGCTACATGATGATGCCAGAAGAAACAAAATTAGGTTAATAGGCATCAGTGAAGAGGCAAGAGACAATGCAAAGGATATAGCTAAGCTGTTCACAGAAGTAAGGGCAGAAGATTTTGCAAACATGGGGGGAAAATCTGATATAAAATAAGTGAGGCATATAGAACACCAAATAGTCATAACCAACAAAAACCTAAACCCAGACATATAATAATTAAGATCTTAGACATACAGCATAAAAACAGAATACTAAAAGCTGTTAGAGAAAAGACACAACTCACCTATCAAGGAAAGCCTTATTAGAGTCATGGCAGACTTCTCAGCACAAACAATCAGGTTAAGATGAGCTTCAAGTGAAGTATTTCAAGCCCTAAAGAAAACAACTTTCAACCCAGACTGATGTACCAGGCAAAACTGTCTTCCAAATTTAATGGAGAAATGAGATATTTCTATGACAAAGAACAACTAAAGAAATTCATATCCACCAAACCAACCTTAGAAAGAGTGCTGAAGGACATACTAGATAGAGATAAAAATTACCACAATCTCCAGAACAACAACATAAAGAAATCACCAGGCTGGACAAGAAAGTAAACAAGGGAGAAAAGCATGAAACCAACAATAGTAACACAACAAGGCAAAGTCAAACCAGTACATATCAGTGATATCCATAAATGTAAATGGGTTCAATTCACATATCAAAAGAAACAGTTTGACAGAATGGATCAAGAAACAGGATACCACAATATGCTGTATATAAGAAATGCATATGACTTAAAAAGAAACACATAGATTAAAAGTCAAAGGATGGAAAACAGTATTCCATGCAACAGGAACCCAGAAAAAAGCAGGCATAACTATTCTATTTGCATACAATGTGAACTTCAAACCTAAAATGATTAAAAGAGACAAAGAAGATCACTACATACTCATAAGTGGAAAAATTCAAGATAAAGGACTAACAATTATAAATATATATGCACCAAACACAGGAGCACCCAACTATATAACACAGATACTAAAGGACATGAAAAGCCAAATACACAAGAACACAATTATTACAGGTGAATTTAACAGCTCATTGTCACAAAGAGATAGATCAACTAGACAAAAAATCAGCAAAGAAATAATAGAACTGCATCATACCTGTGAGCAATTAGACTTAGTACATGTTTACAGAGTATTCCACCCAACCACATCAGAATACATGTTCTTCTCAGCTGTGCATGAAACAGTCTCCAAAATAGACCATATATTATCACATAAAACATTCTTAAGTAAATGCAAAGGTATTGAAATTAACCCATGCATGCTATCTGACCATAGTGCACTGAAATTGGAAATTAATGGCAACATAAATTGCAAAACTGGCATAAATACATGGAAATTACATAATAACCTTTTGAACAACCAGTGGGCTATAGATGAAATTAAAGAAGAAATAAATACCTACAATTCAATGAAAATGCGGAAACAACCTATTGTAATCTGTGGGATGCAATGAAATCGGTCTTATGAGGGAAATATATAGCAGCAAACTGTCATTTCAAGAAAACAGAAAGAATACAATGAACAATCTAATGCTTCAACTCCAGTTTCTGGAAAAAGAAGAAGTTAAACCTAATGCTCATAGAAGAGAGGAAATTGTAAAGATTAAAGCAGAAATAAATGTAATTGAAACAAAAATATATGAAGAATTAATGAATCAAAAAGCTGGTTTTTTCAGAGAATAAACAAAATTGACAAACCTCTAGCTTACCTTATAAAGAAAAAGAAAAAAAAAAAACCAAATTCACGTAGTAAGGACTGGAAGGGGGAAATTACTACAGATCCCATGGAAATTCAAAAGATCATGAATACCTACTTTGAAAGTCTCTACTCACATAGAGAAGAAAATACAGAGGAAATGGATAGATTTCTAGAAACATATGAACTACCAAACCTCAACCAAGAAGATATAGCAATCTTGAATAACCTGAAATCAGCTATTGAAATTGAAAATGTAATAAAAAAAACTTACCAACAAAGAAAAGCCCAGGTCCTGATGGATTCACAGCTGAATTCTATAAGAAATTTAGAGATGACTTAATGCCAATACTCCTTTAACTCTTCAATGAAATTGAAAAGAAAGCAATCCTTTCTAACTCATTCTTGGAGGCAAGTATTATTGTGATACCAACACCAGAAAAAGACCCAACCAAAAAGGAGAACTATAGGCCAATATCACTAATGAACATAGATGCAAAGATTCTCAGTAAAATATTGGCAAATAAAATGCAGCAAATCATCAAGAAGATTATATATCATGACCAAGTGGGATTCATTCCAGGAAAGCAGGGATGGTTTAACATATGCAAATCAATAACTATAATACACCACATCAACAAGCCAAAAATTTAAAAAAACACATGGTCATCTCAATAGATAAGAAAAAGCTTTTGATAAAGTCCAACAGATGTTCATGATTAAGAAACTCAGAATACATGGTGTCTACCTCAACCTTATAAAGGCCATCTATAACAAACCACCAGCCAATATTATATTAGATGGACAAAAACTGAAAGCTTTCACACTAAAATCAGGAACAAGACAAGGATGTGCACTATCACCACTTCTTTTCAATATAGATCTGGAAACACTAGCCAGCACAATCAGACAAGAGAGAGAAATAAAAGGAACAAAGATAGGAAAGGAAGAAGTTAAATTATCACTCTTTGCAGAAGGCAAGGCAGGAGGCATCTCAATTCCTGACTTGAAACCATACTACAAAGCCACTGTGATAAGATCAACATGGTATTAGCAAAGAAACAGACCTGAGGATCAATGGAACAGATTAGAAGATGCAAGTATAAATACAAAGACACTCAGCCACCTGATATTTGACAAATGGGCTAAACATATTCACTGGCAGAAGGATAGCCTCTTTAATAAATGGTGTTGGAAAACTTGGCTCTCCACATGCAGAAGACTGAAACTAGATCCATGCCTACTACCATCCACAAAACTAAAGTCTAAATGGATCAAAGACATAAACATTAAAAGAGAAACATTAAATCTACTAGAAGATAAGGTATGTAGAAGTCTTGGAGACATAAGGGTAGGCAGAGAATTGATGAACAAAATGCAAACTGCATGGGAAACACTTCAGAGAATCAACAACTGGGATCTCATATTATTGATAAGTTTCTGTATTTCAAAAGAAATCACCAACAGAGTGAAAAGAAAACCCACAGAACGAGAAAGAATTTTAGCCAGAAACCCCTCAGACAAAGGACTTATATCAAGAATATATAAAGAATTGAAAATCATGAAACTCCAAACTCAAAGACCCTCTGCAAAAATGGGCATCTGAGATGAACACACCATTCTCAGATGAAGATATACAAATGGAAAATAAATGCATGAAGAAATGTTCTCCATCACTGGACATTCGAGAAATGCAAATTAAAACAACACTGAGATATCATCTCACACTGGAAAGAATAGCTGCCATCAAGAAATCAACTGGTAACAGAAAAAAAATATGGCAGATTGGTAGGTGGCAGGAGAGAGACCCTCTCTGAAGGAGACAGCTCAAATGCCAGAATAAAACACGCTGGAGAGACCCAAACAGAGAGAGATGGACTCTCACAACCCAGGAAGAAACTAAAGTGGAAAAAACCAATCGAATATGAGGTCCTGGGGCTACTACTAGTGAAGATAAGATCAGCGAGCACGGCACCCTCCACGAGCCACCTGAATTCCTGCCCGACCTGAACAAGCGATCCATGCCAAAGCGACTGGCTTGAGCCACCAGAGCACGGAGCTGAACAGCCCTGCATGCAGCTCACCCGGACCCGCCCTGCACGTGACCTGCCCAGAGGCACCATGAATTCCCACCACAGCCACACTGAAGTCAGAGGTCAGGGAACCCTGCAGTTCTTGGGGACCAGCATCAACATGTGGTGAGTAATAGGAATAAGACCCTCCCATGGGAAAGGGAAAACTGACTGGATGACATGTTGGATTTGGGCAAGACAGCCCTAACTCCATAAGGAAGTGGCTTCAGCTGGTTGCTCCCATCACTGAGCAGATTGGTGGAATCTGCTTGGACTAGGCTGCGCCCATGGTGGGGACCCAGTGAGTCGCTACAAATTACTTTCCTGAGATCAGTGCACGCTGATGCAGTGAAGGCCTGCAAAGGTTGACTGGCCCGGAGGGAGAAGCTAGCACACACTGCCTGAGTTCATCCTCAGATAACCTATTGAAGAGGGCTAAAGCTCCTAACCTGCGCCCTCTAGAGGAGCCCTAACCAACAAGAAAAGGCTCTGAGAATTACACTGTACACTTGTATGGAAGGAACCAAAAACATGACAAAAGGGAGAAATAAAAAAACTCCCAGCCCCTAACCCTGAGAACACTGATCCAGGAGAGGTAAATACAAAAGAGATTGAGGGCAGCAAAAATGCAACATCAAACACAGTGTTAGCGGACACAAAGAGATATCTTCAGGACCTCATAAGCAGGACCAAAACTGAAATATTAATTCAAATTAAACAAGAGATAAGTAGATTAATAAAAGAAGGGCTGGGCACCTCTCAAGAAGACACAGACAGAAGAATGCAGGAACACAAATGGAGAGAAAAATTTAATGAAGAATTCAGAAAAAACCTAGAATTCATGAAGCAAATTCAAAGAGATTATCAGGAAACTAAAGACTCCACAGAAAATGGGCAAAACTGCTTGAAAGAAACCAAAGATAGACTATCAAAAATTGAACACAGGCTTGCAATGCGGGGTCATGAAAGGGAAGATCTCTTAAAAATAAAAAGGGAGCAGGGAGTAAAGATACAAAGATTGGAAGATGACAAGAGAATCTATAAATTAAGAATAAAGTATGTGAATGAAGAATCAGGAATCAAATCAGAGGAATTACAAAGGCTACTCACAGCAATTATTAAGGAAAATTTCCCAAGCATAGAAAAAATAAATGGTATGCAGAGGTATGAAGCATACAGAACTCCAGCCACCTTCAACCCAAACAGAGTTACACCTAGACACATAATAATCAAGATCCCAGAAATTCAATATAAGAACAGAATATTAAAAGCCATCAGAGAAAAGAAACAGATCACCTATAAAGGAAAACCCATCAAAATCATGGCAGACTTCTTGACACAGACCATCAGGTCAAGAAGAGCTTGGAGTAAAGTAATTCAAGCGCTGAAGGAGAGCAATCTCCAGCCCAGATTGATGTATCCTGCAAAACTCTCTCTAGAAACTAATGGACAAAAAAGATGCTTCCATGACAAAGAGGAACTAGGAGAATTTGTGACCACCAGTCCAACCCTACAAAAAAACCTGAAGGACATTCTAGGGAGAGAGAACAAAAATACAAGCATTTCAGGAACAGTGGCAGAGAGGCCTCAGTGAACGAGGCAGATAGTGGAGTGGAAGAGAAAAATAGACTATCAATGGCAGAAAAATAGAATAGCAGAAATGAGGCACAGAAGATTGGCTATAATATCTTGTATAGAGGGCCTCGAAATACTAACAGAGAGAAACACAGGCAGAGTAGATGAGGAGATAGGGTCCATTGAGCTGCTCTATATAGGGAGGCAGTGGGACCCAAAACAAGCAGTGCACCCCATGGGAGTGAAAGGGGAGGAATTGTCTAAAAAAGGGAGGCAGAGGATATTGTTAATGGGGTAACAAGATTTAAAATTTACATTATTCTCACCACTCTGCTTGGATGGATTACGTGCTGCTCCAGATTGTCTACTTACACTAGATTTGAGGACATGGTCAGCTATCCCAAAAATAAGAGGACATATTACGGTAATCACCCCTAATTTTCCTATCAACCTAATCTGAATCTCTTTATAACTTATACTGTCTTAGTATGGCTGATCTTATTTGAATCTGGTTTGTTAGATTGCTACTTGCTATTGACGGATTTTATTTAAATCTGTTATGATGGATAGCATCAAGTCTAAGTGTATAGGCAACTACACTGAAGATGACAAGATTCACTAAGATACCCACTCTGGTTTGATTATTACTTGCTTTTGAAATCTTATAATGTCTCCAATGCTTTGTTTTTATTAATGTTGTTAGACAGTGCTGAGACATCATGGTAACCATTGTAGACCACCTTGTATTGTAGTTTTATGTGACTTTTCTGCCTCATGCTTTTCTAGGAATTGTTTTGCTTTATCTTGCTTTGTTTTGTTTTTCCTGCTAATACATAAATGATAGATATACATGTAGAGACACATGCATGTGTAGAGCTTATAAACAGTTTATGAGAACCAACTATATAACACATGTTGAAATGAACAACTACTTTGAAGAAAAAGAGACACAACAATACCCAGTGCTGATTCCATAATGTCATGATGTGAAGTCCAGCAAAACTATCACTTTTTATTCAAAGTGATCATAGCTTGCCTTGCCTTGTTTAAGTTCAACACACATTAAGGTATGGAGAACTATTTTGAGGAAAATGAGAGACACTATGACAGCCATTCTCGGCTTCCCTATTGTCTGGTCTTGAAGACCTGAAATGCCCTCCTCGTGCTGCTGAGATCAACTCTATACTAGGTTGTTTCATGTGAATTCCCTGTATGTGAAAATATGGACAACTATTTGGAAGAAAACAAGAGTGAATATTATAGACAGTGAATATCTCCAATTGTCTAGTTTTGAAATTTTTGTCTGTTACATTGCTTCCTTGTGATCTGCTTTGTTCTGTTTTGTTGTGTTTTATTTTACCCTTTTGATATAATTGC
>PVJX010011919.1:0-51983 GCA_004027295.1 Dolichotis patagonum | reverse complement strand
TTACTCCAAGCTCTTCTTGACCTGATGGTCTGTATCGAGAAGTCTGCCATGATTTTGATGGGTTTTCCTTTGTAGGTGATCTGTTTCTTTTCTCTGATGGCTTTTAATATTCTGTTCTTATATTGAATTTCTGGGATCTTGATTATTATGTGTCTGGGTGTAGCTCTGTTTGGGTTGTAGGTGGCTGGAGTTCTGTATGCTTCATACTTCTGCATATCTTTTCTTTTTTTTATGCTTGGGAAATTTTCTTTAATAATTTTTGTGAATAGCCTTTGTAATTCCTCTGGTTTGACTCCTGCTTCTTCATTCACATACTTTATTCTTAAGTTATAGATCCTCTTGTCATCTTCTAGTCTTTGTATTGTTACTGCCTGCTCCCTTGTTATTTTTAAGAGATCTTCCCTTTCATGACCCCACATTGCAAGCCTGTGTTCAATTTTTGATAGTCTCTCTTTGGTTTCTTTCAAGCAGTTTTGCCAGCTTTCTATCGAGTCTTTAGTTTCCTGACAATCCCTTTGAATCTGCTTCATAAATTCTAGGTTTTTTCTGAATTCTTCATTAAATTTTTCTCTCCATTTTTGTTCCTCCATTCTTCTGTCTGTGCCTTCTTGAGAGGTGCCCAGCCCTTCTTTTATTAATCTACTTATCTCTTGTTTAATTTGAATTAATATTTCATTTTTGGTCCCACTTACGAGGTTCTGAAGATATCTCTTTATGTCTGCTAATGCTGTGTTTGATGTTGCATGTTTGCTGCCCTCAATCTCTTTTGTATTTACCTCTCCTGGATCAATGTTCTCAGGGTTGGGGGCTGGGAGTGTTTTCTTATTTCTCCCTTCCGTCATGTTTTTGGTTCCTTCCATACAAGTGTACAGTGTAATTCCCAGACCCTTTTCTTGTTGTTTAAGGCTCCTCTAGAGGGTGCAGGCTAGGAGCTTTAGCCCTCTTCATTAGGTTATCAGAGATTAGAGTTCACCCATGGGCGGTGTGCACTAGCTCCTCCCTTCTGGGCCAGTCAACCTTTGCAGGCCTTCACTGCATCAGTGCGCACTGATCTCAGGGAAGTAACTGGGTCCCCGCCAGGGGCGTGGCTTTGTCCAAGCAGATTCCACCAATCCGCTCAGTGAGGTGAGTAACCAGCTGAAGCCACTTCCTTATGGAGTTAGGGCTTTCCTGCCCAAATCCAACATGTTGTCCAGTCAGTTTCCCCTTTCCCGTGGGAGGGTCTTATTCCCATCACTCACCGCGTCCCGGAGAATTGCTGGGCTCCCCGACCTCTGACTTCAGCGCGGCTGTGGTGGGAATTCATGGTGCCTCTGGGTGGGTCATGTGCAGAGCCGGTCCCGGCGAGCTGCACGCAGGGCTGTTCAGCTCCACGCTCCGACAGCTCAAGCCAGTCGCTTTGGGGTGGATCGCTTGTTCAGGTCGGGCGGAATTCAGGCGTCTCGAGGAGGGTGCCATGCTGGCCGATCTTATCTTCACTAATAGTAGCCCCAGGACCTCATATTCAAGCGGTTTTTTTCACTTTAGTTTCTTCGTGGGTTGTGAGAGTCTATCTCTCTCTGTTTGGGTCTCTCCAGGGTGTTTTATTCTGGCATTTGGGCTGTCTCTCTCAGAGAGGGTCTCTCTCCTGCTACCTACCAGTCCACTATCTTGTCTCCTTCCAAAGAGATCTTTCTTTACATGGTCACTAGCTTCAAACCTCTCTTCAAGGTCTGAAAGTTTATCTTCAGTTTCTTTCAAGTGATTTTTGCCGGCTTTTGATAGAGTTTTTTATTTCCTGGACATCTCTTTGAATGTATTTCTTGCATTCTATATCTCTCTTACATTGTTTATTCAAGGTTTCCCTCATTTTCCTATGCTCCTCTATTTTTTATTCATGTATTCTTTAGATACACTCAGCAATTTTTTATTGTTTTTCATTTCTTCCTTTACCTGAGACAGCATTTCTGATCTAATTTCCTTTATAGCCTCATGAAGTTGTTTCTTTAATTCAGTTGCCATCACTTCAGAAACTTCAGGTGTGTACCTTCCAATCTCTTCCATATTACCTCTCCTGGACTTTCTCTGCATGGGTTGGAGGCCAGAGACTGCCTTTTGCTTCTTTGTCTTGACGTTTTGCTGGGTTCTTCCAGATAAGTGGGTTGTGAGGTCCTGGGGACTTCCACATTGCTGGCTGTCCATCCACAGTATAAGGGAGTGGGTCAGGTACCTGGGGGTCTTCTATCCTAGGTTCCCAGTGTGGCACTGGGGTACAGGGCTGGCTTCTCCAGACACATGAAGCTACTCTGAGGCTCCCTTGACAGTGGCTGGTTCTACCCACCAGAGCAGAGTACTGATCCCTGATGGTGGCTGGTGGGCTCATAGGGGTGTCTATGTTCAGTTCCTTCTTCTGGTGTTTACAGTTTTGTGCCAATGTCTGTACTGCATCCCAGAGATATGTTGCTTATGGACCTAATCTTGGCCTCTGGATGTGAGAGCTGAGACTGGTCTTCTGTCAGTGGAATTCTCCCGGGTCCAGCTGCTGCCTCTTCACTGCTGCTTCAGATGCTTCCACGTTACTGGCCTCGCTGATTACTTCACCCTCCAGAGGTGTGTGTGGATCTGTGTACCAGGCTGTTGTTCTGGATCTTGGGGTTCCCATCAGTCAGTCTTACATTCTTACAGCTGGCCCATCCTCTGGGATGCAATGGGTGAGGCTCACACCACAAACTCATTGACTTCAAGCCAATCCTCCCTCCAGGATGGAACGGAGGGGCACAGAGCACTGACTGTCTCCTCCAGCCAGGCTGCCCTCTGGGATCCCTTTTCTACTGCTGGTGAGAGTTTAGATTGGTGCAACAACTATGGAAATCAGTGTGGAGATTCCTCAAAAAACTAGGATTGGAGGTCTCACTCAACTGTGGCATTCCCTTTCTGGATATCTACCCAGAAAAATTAAAAACATACCACAGTGATATATGTACAGCAGTGTTTATATCAGCATAATCTGTATTAGCTAAATATTGGAAACAACTCAATGCCTATGAACAGAAGAGTGGATTTTAAAAATGTAGGTTTTTTATACAATGGAGTACTACTTAACCATAAAGAAGAATAAACCTGAGACATTTATTTACAGGCCAATGGATGCAACTTGAGACTTTACTCAAAAGTGAAATAAATCAGAGTCGCATGTGTAAACCTTGTATTATCTCCCTGGTGTGAGAAACTGAAAAAGTAAATAAGGTCCAAAATGTATAATACATATTGTGAAATGAGAAGGAATTGTTCAGTAGGAAAGAGAAACTAGGGTGAGGAAAATGGGAAAGAAAGGAAGGGAAAAGGAAAAAATATGAAATATTTATACTACTAGTTTGCCTTAATTCATTGAAAACGTTTGTGCTAATATTGCTTGGAGAATTTTTAATGCCCAGATCTTGTACTCTAAGTAGCTATTTTGAAGATAACAATATGCTATGTATTTTTTTGCCAATTGATTTTTTTTATTATTTTGAAGATAGTAAAACACAACTGAACAAGATGGAACAAAGCCAATTGAGGCAGTGCAAAGCAAATCAGAATAGAACAATGCAAGCAACACAGGACTTCAAAATAAGACAACACAAAATCAACAGTGGCTACCATAATCTCTTTTTTTCTTCAAGATAGTTATCCATATCTTCACACACAACAATATCAAACATAACAAAATAGTATAAAACCAAACAAAAGAATGAAAGCATTACAGGACTTCAACACTAGATAAGAGGAAATTAACAATGGTTTCTATAATGTCTTGTATTCTTCAAAACAGTTGTCCCTACTATCACAAATAATAAAATCAAACAAAACACAACAGAATAAAACCAATTAAACAAACAAATGAAAGCATTATAGCACTTTAAAACTATGATAGGAAACCAACCATGAATACCAGAATACATTCCATTATGTTCAAAATAGCTGCCCATACCATCAGACAGTAAAATCTAACAAAACAAGACAGAACAAAACCACGCCTAACAAAATTGTGAAAACAATACAAGAGTATAAGTCAAGACAGTAAGAAATTAACAGTGTCACTACCTTCTCCTCCCAGGTGTTTCCTCCCCTATCACTTTTATAATATACATTGTGATTTTTTGATCCCTCTAACTCCTTCTGTTTTTTATGCTAGGGTTTACCCGTATGAGTTCAAACTGTTTCACTCATGAACATGATCTCCAGTTGCATCCATTTACCTACAGGAGCCTCAAGATTATTCTACTTTATGGTTGGGTAGCTTTCCATGGTATGAAAATACCATATCTTTCTTATCCATTCTGTGGTTGATGGGCAAGCTACCCTTGTTTTTTTTCTGATCTCCTGTTTTATGGAACAATTGGTTTCTCTCCTTTGATTTTCAGTCTATAAATTTCCTTTCAAGTTAAATGTGTTTCTTTCTTTTTAAAATTTTTTTTTATTAATTTGAAGGTAGTAAAATACAACAGAACAGGATGGAGTAAAGCCAATTGAGATAGTGTAGTGAAACTGGTACAGAACTTCACAGCAGGTTACCAGGATAACAGTAATAGGTACCATAGTATATCTTGTTATCTTCACAATAGTTGTTCTTTCAATCAAGTATAGCAAAATCAAAGGAAATACAGAATATTACAGAATTTATCAAAACAGAATATTGAATAGAGCAATACCATTAATCAGGACAAAGCAAAATGGTGATAAAAAATATTTGCCTTCAACGATATGGTAAAAGGAAATCCCCTTTATTTGCTATATTACATATGGTCAACCTCCCAAGAGATGCTCAGATCTATGGCTCCCACTTGCTAATGCAGGGGTAGGGGGGAAGAGAAGGGATGTTTGATTCTCAGTCCACATGCCGGTAGACTCACAGCCACTTACCAGGGCAGCAGGCTGGTTGCTTGGTTTCCCAGTCCATAGGTTCCAACATGGTGCGGATCTCAGGAAACGCTGGGTAGTTCTCCCCTGGAGCAGCCGCCACTTGCCCAAGCAGTCAATATGCTATGTATTAATTATCATTATTCTATTATTTTGTTATGAATATTTGTTTTATTTTTCCCATTAAATAAAAAAGATAGCATGCACAGAGGTCTGGAGTGGAATGAGGTGCTATATCCAGGAATAGTGCATGCAGTTCCCCTCCCAAACTCTCTAAGCACTGGATTTTAGTCCAGCTAGATTTTTTAGTTTTCTTCCCATATTGGATTTTGTCTTTTCTGGGTGTCAGGATACCTACCTTTTCCCAACATGTATTTGGAGATTTGAAGACTTTTTTTTTCAGAGTATTTTTTTATTTAAAGAGAAAAAAAACAACAATCAAACAAAACTGAAAGAGGATAGCAACCATACAGAATTCCAAAGGGGAAAGAAAAAAAGAACACAACAAACAACCAAAACACTAAGAAATCACCACTTGATAAGTTACATACTGTCATCATTTGAAATAGTTGTTCAAGTTACAAAATTAAAGCATACAAAGTAGACATTCAGTGAGACTGTTAACAGTTCTGTTCAACAGTCTAACAAAAATAGTAATATGGTCATCTATCTTACACACTTAAACACACATGCAGTTATATCCTTTAGAGCACTTTCTTTTCCTCTATTTTTTACAGTAGCAATTACACATTTTGGGTTTTATTACTCCTATGGTTCTTATTACTTTTTACACTAGATACACAATGTGATATTTATAAATATGATTCTTATTTATTTCAATAATGAGGATAGTCTCCAGTTGTCTCCATTTCCCTATGAAGGCCTCAAGATCATCCTTTTTATAGCTGAGTAATATTCCATTGTGTAAAAATACCACATCTTTTTCATCCACTCTGCAGTTGATGGGCATCTTGGTTGTTTCCAAGATTTAGCTATTACAAATTGGGCTGCTATAAACATAGGTGTACATATATCACTGTGATATGAACTTTTCAGTTCTTCTGAGAAAATACTCAGGAGGGGAATAGCTGGGTTGAATGGAGCTTCCACTCCTAGTCTTCTGAGAATTCTCCATATTGATTTCCATAGTGGTTGCACCAGTCTGCACTCCCACCAACAGTGAAGCAGTGTTCCTTTTCCCCCACAGCCTCGCCAACATTTGTTATCAATTGATTTCTTGATGGCAGCTATTATTTCTGGTGTGAGACGACATCTCAGTGTTGTTTTCATTTGCATTTCTAGAATGACCAGTGATGGTGAACATTTCTTCATGTATTTGTTTGCCATTTGTATATCTTCATCTGAGAACTGTGTGTTCATTGCAGCTGCACATTTTTGGAGAGGATCTTTGAATTTGGGGGGGTTGATGTTTTTCAATTCTTTATATGTTCTTGATATAAGCCCTTTGTCTGAGGGGTTGCTGGCTAAAATTATTTCCCATTCTGTGGGTTTTCTTTTCACTCTGCTGGTGATTTCTTTTTAAGTGCAGAAACTTTTCAATAATATGAGATTCCAGTTGTTGATTCTCTGAAGTGTTTTCCGTGCAGTTTGTATTTTGTTCATGAAATCTCTGCCTACCTCTATGTCTCCAAGACTTCTACCTACCTTATCTTCTAGTAGATTTAGTGTTTCTGTTTTAATGTTTAGGTCTTTGATACATTTAGACTTTAGTTTTGTGCATGGTGATAGGCATGGATCTAGTTTCAGTCTTCTGCATGTGGAGAACCAATTTTTCCAACACCATTTATTAAAGAGGCTATGCTTCCTCCAGTGAACGTGTTTAGCCCCTTCATCTAATATCAGGTGGATGAGTATCTTTGTACCTATACTTGCATCTTCTAATCTATTCCATTGATCCTCAGGTCTATTTCTTTTGCAGTACCATGCTGATTTTATCACTGTGACTTTGTAGTACAGTTTCAAGTCAAGAATTGAGATGCCTCCTGCCTTGCCTTTATTGCCCAGAATTTCCTTTGTTATTCTTGGTTTCTTCTGGTTCCAAATGAATTTTAGGAGAGTTTTCCCTAGATCTATGAGGTATGTCAATGGTATTTTGATTGGTATTGCATTAAATCTGTATAACAGTTTGGGGAGTATGGCCATTTGATGATGATTGATGCTGATGTTGGTTCTTCCCAGCCAAGAACATGGAACATCTTTCCATTTTCTAATATCCTCTTCAATCTCCTTTTTTAACATAGTATAATTTTCAGTATATAGGTCTTTTACATTTTTAGTTAGGTTGATTCCCATGTATTTCATTTTTTTAGATGTTATTGTGAAGTGCAGTATTTCCATGCTTTCTCTCTTGGTGAGTTTCTTGTTTGTGTACAGGAATGCTATTGATTTTTGAGTGTTGACTTTGTATCCAGCTACACTGCTGAAATTTGTTTATTACCTCTAGTAGTCTTTTAATGGAGTTTTTGGGGTCTTCTATATAGAGTATCATGTCATCTGCAAGTAGTGATAATTTAACTTCTTCCTTTCCTATCTTTATTCCTTTTATTTCTTTCTCTTGTCTGATTGCCCTGGCTAGTGTTTCCAGAACTATATTGAATAGGAGTGGTAATAGTGGACATCCTTGTCTTGTTCCTGATTTTAAAGTGAAAACTTTCAGTTTTTGTCCATTTAGTATAATATTGGCTGTTGGTTTGTCATAGATGGCCTTTATAAGATTGAGGTAGACACCATGTATTCCAAGTTTCTGAAGGGTTTTTATCATGAACATGTGTTGGACCTTATGGAAAGCTTTTTCTGCATCTATTGAGATGACCATGTGGTTTTTGTTTTTGGCTCTGTTGATGTGGTGTATTACATTTATTGATTTGTGTATGTTAAACCATCCTTGCATTCCTGGAATGAACCCCACTTGGTCATGAGGAATAATCTTCTTGATAATTTGCTGCATTCTATTTGCCAGTATTTTATTGAGAATCTTTGTGTCTATGGTCATTAGTGAGATTGGCCTATAGTTCTCCTTTCTGGTTGGGTCTTTCTCTGGTTTTGGTATCAGAGTAATAGTTGCCTCCAGGAATGAATTAGGGAGGATTTCTTTCTTTTCAATTTCATTGAAGAGTTTAAGGAGTATTGGTATCAAGTCTTCTCTAAATTTCTTACAGAATTCAGCTGTGAACCCATCAGGACCTGGGCTTTTCTTTGTTGGTAAGTTTTTTTACTTCCTTTTCAATTTCAATAGCTGATAATTGGGTTATTCAAAATTGCTGTGTTTTCTTGGTTGAGCTTTGGTAGTTCATATGTTTTTAGAAACCTGTCCATTTCCTCTGTGTTTTCCTCTCTATGTGAATAGAGATTTTCAAAGTAGGTATTCATGATCTTTTGAATTTCCATGGGATCTGTAGTAATTTCCCCCTTTTTGGTACTTATTGCATGAATTTGTGTTTTTTCTTTCTTTTTCTTTATAAAGTGAGCTAGAGGTTTGTCAATTTTGTTTATTCTCTCAAAAAACCAGCTTTTTGATTCATTAATTCTTTGTACTTTTTTTAGTTTCAATTGCATTGATTTCTGCTCTAATCTTTATAATTTCCTCTCTTCTATGAACTTTAGATTTAACTTGCTCTTCTTTTTCTAGAAGCTTGAGATGAAGCATTAGATTGTTTATTTGTGCTCATTCTGTTTTCTTGATATGACAATTTATTGCTATGTATTTCTCTCTTTAGACTGCTTTTATTGCATCCCACAGATTACAGTATGTTGTGTCTGCGTTTTTACTGAATTGCAAGTATTGCTTTATTTCTTCTTTAATTTCCTCTGTAGCCCACTGGTTGTTCAAAAGGTTGTTATTTAATTTCCATGTATTTATGCCAGTTTTGCAATTTCTTTTGCCATTAATTTCCAGTTTCAGTGTGCTATGGTCAGATAGTATGCATGGGATAATTTCAATACCTTTGCATTTACTTAAGAATGTTTTATGGGATAATATATGGTCTATTTTGGAGAATGTACCATGGGCAGCTGAGAAGAACGTGTATTCTGATGTGGTTGGGTGGAACACTCTGTATACATCTACTAAGTCTAATTGCTCACAGGTGTGATTCAGTTCTATTATTTCTTTGCTGATTTTTTGTCTAGTTAATCTATCTCTTTGTGACAGTGGGCTGTTAAGGTCACCTGTAATAATTGTGTTCTTGAGTATTTGGTTTTTCATGTCCTTTGGTATCCGTCTTATATAGTTGGGTGCTCCTGTGTTTGTTGCATATATATTTATAATTGTTAGTTCTTTGTATTGAATTTTTCCACTTACAAGTATGTAGTGACCTTCTTTGTCTCTTTTAATCATTTTAGGTTTGAAGTTCACATTGTCTGAAAATAGAAATAGTTACCTCTGCTTTTTTCTGGGCTCCTTTTGCATGGAATACTG
The DNA here is from genome assembly GCA_004027295.1 of Dolichotis patagonum. NCBI lineage: Eukaryota > Metazoa > Chordata > Mammalia > Rodentia > Caviidae > Dolichotis > Dolichotis patagonum. Next base: position 42,664 of record PVJX010011919.1, on the reverse strand, counting down.
TTTTCCATCCTTTGACTTTTAATCTGTGAGTTTGTTTTTTAGTCAGATGCATTTCTTGTATACAACATATTGTGGGATCCTGTTTCTTGATCCATTCTGTCAACCTGTTTCTTTTGATATGTGAATTGAGCCCATTTATATTTATGGATATCACTAATATGTACTGGCTTGACTTTGCCATGTTGTGTTACTGTTGTTAGTTTCCTGCTTTTCTCTCTTGTTTACTTTCTTGTTCAGCCTGGTGATTTCTTTCTGTTGTTCTGGAGATTGTGGTCATTTTTATCTCTACCTAGGATGTCCTTCAGCACTCCTTCTAAGGTTGGTTTGGTGGATATGAATTTCTTTAGTTGTTCTTTGTCATGGAAATGTCTTGTTTCTCCATTAAATTTGAAAGACAGTGTTGCTGGGTATGTCAGTCTGGTTTGAAAGTTGTTTTCTGTTAGGGCTTGAAATACTTCACTCCAAGCTTGTCTTAACCTGAAGGTTTGTGCTGAGAAGTCTGCTGTGATTCTAATACGCTTTCCTTGGTAGGTGAGTTGTGTCTTTTCTCTAATGGATTTTAGTATTCTGTTTTTATGCTGTGTGTCTGCGACCTTAATTATTAATATGTCTGGGTGTAGATTTATGTTAGCTATGACTGTGTGGTGTTCTATATGCCTCACTTATTTGTATATCCAATTTTTCCCCCATGTTTGGGAAATTTTCTGCCATTATTTGTGTGAACAGCTTAGCTATATCCTTTGCATTGTCTCCTGCCTCCTCACTAATGCCTCTTACTCTAACATTGTTTCTCCTGGCATCATCTTGTAGCTGTTGGATTGTCATTTCATGCTGCTTTGTTGTTTTTATAGGTTCTACTCTTTCAAGATCTCTATCTGCAATCCTGTCCTCAAGGTCTGAGATTCTATCCTCAGCTTCATTTAAACATCTTTGCAGGCTTTCAACACAGTTTTTCGCTTCTTGCATATCTCTTTCAATTTGTTTCATAGATTCTGCTTGTTTTCTGCATTGTTCATTCAAAGTTTCAATCAATTTCCCATGCTCCTGTAGTTTCTTATCTATTTCTTCTCTAGCTATGTTGAGCAGCTCATTTACTAAGGTTGTTACTTTTGTCTTTACATAAGACATTATTTCTAATTTGAGTTCCTCTGTAACCTCATGGATTTGTTTCTTTACTTCATTTGCTATCTTTTCAGAGATTTCTGGTGTATGAATTTTAGGGTCCTCTATTTCATTGTCGCCTGCACTTGCCCCTGATGGACTAGATATTTGGGATTGTATTTTGCCTTTTTGTTTAGTCATTTTCACCTTTTGGGTAAATTTCTGGTCTTTCTATTCCAACAGTCACAACTTTCTGTACTGTGTGTTTCAGGGTTCTACTGTATGGTTGATGTTTGTCAAATTGCTGGGTACCACCATGAAGAGGAGACCTTGTCTCCTGAATTCCTCCTACTGTGCCTGTTGGGTGAGTCCTATATTCTTTCTGGGCTAACTAGCCCAGAAGTATTGATGTAAGGCAACTCTTATTTCCTGCTATTGTTATATCTTCAGGTTGTGGCAGGTCACCAGGTCTCCCTGGCTATAGTGTTTTTGTCAGCTGAGAACCTACTGTGTCACTGGGGGTCTCATAAGTTCTTTCAATTTCCTCTAAATTGGGGCGGGGCAATATTGGTGCACTCCTCAACCTATCTGATGTTCTCTCTGTGGGGGGAGGGGGTTACCTACTCTCTTGCCAGGTTAGCCAAGGTCTTATACTTGGAGGAAGTTTCACTTCTGCCCCTATTTACCCACTGCAGACCTCTAGTTTTTGGGACAAACTCACCACACTGACTGAAGCTTGATGAAGTCTTCTGTTTGGGTGAGGGGTTCCTGAGCCTCTCATCGAGCCAGCATAGTAATCCACTGCAGTGCAATGTTCCTGGTGGAAAGGCAGGTCCAGCAGATGTAGTCCTAGGCAGCTCAGGCCTGTGGCAGACTTCCTAGATGTTCCTGGAGGAGAGGCAGGCCCAGCAGCGGCAGACCCAGGCACCTCTCCACTGGTACCCACAATGTTCCCTGCGGGCGAAGGGTGGGCCTAGCTCTCCTGAGCAGCCCTGGCTCTCAGCTGCCAGTCCTGTGATGTTCCCGGTCCCTAACTGGCCAGGCTTTCTATGCATTGCTTTTGACATGGTAAAATATTCAGGACATGAGCACATTGAGCAGGGTTGCATATAGGCCGAAGTATTATATGATACAAGCTGGCCATCAGTATTTGATCCTCAGGGCCCAGGGAGACAGCTGAATGGCACAGTGCCATTGTGCAACTTGAGGGTCTCTTAGGGTCTTTCTTATACAGGCTGTAGCATATAACGTATAAAAGTCACAGCAAACAGCCCATCCAGCTAGGTGCTGTCTGCAATGATTTGAAGACTTTCACACTTGCAGTGGCCCCATAGACAGCCATCTTCTCTCCCCTCAGGCATTTTCAAAGCCAAACTGGACAGCACCTATGCTTAGACTGCAACACTGTATCTCCAGAAGATCTGTTAGGGTAAATATGATGTAACTGGGAATACAGAAGTGTAAGAAAGTGACACGGAATAAAGGGAGAGTGGGGAAGAATTCCTGCTCTCTAAAATGGTGCAAGAATTTTTATTCATCGTTGGTATCTCATTGCCTCTATAAAAACAATACTTCTGTTTAAAAAATTCCAAGTAATTGTCCAGACAAGGAGATGTAAAGGCTGATTGACTATGAATTTTAAGATAACCCTAACCCCAGTGCTGTCATTTAAAACTATAATCAATTGGATGTTTTTTCTTTTCTCTAAGTTTTAAAACATTATAAAAGGTTATTGGGGCCAAGTGCCTGATGCTCAGCATCCTGAGACAGGAGAGTCTCAAGTTTGGCCAAATTAGCATAATCCTGTCTCAAAAAAAAAAGGGATGTAGCTCAACGATAGAGCACTTGCCCAGCACGTGCAAGCCTTTGTCTTTATTCCCCAGTGCTACACACACACACAGTTACTGAAATGTAGGAAGTTAGGGAAAGGGGATTTAGAGAACAAGAGTTTTCTGTGAGGCAGCCAGCCCTCTGCCCTGTGAGCCTGGTATCAGGTTGAAATCCGCATTGGTGCTTGGTCAGGGTCTGTGCCTGCTATGTAATAGCACAGCCCATGGTCAATAGTTACCTCAGAGATGACCTGCAATGCTGAAAATACCAAATATGTGCTCCTTTACTGAAAAGTGTGCTGACTTTTCTAGCTATCAAAGGAGGAGGCTGACTCCCCGGGCTGTTGTGGTCTAACTGAAGTATTTCTACGCAGTGCTCATCTTCACTTTGATCCCTCTTTACCAGGCAACCCTCTGGATATAATCAGACTCCTCAAGTAGGTTTTACTATTAAGAAGAGGCTGTGCCTACTTTCTAATGAGTATTTCCGATTATCCTTATATTCCATATAAATTACAAAATTTGCCTTCTGGTACCGCCCCACAAATTCACACAAGGCTCTGAGTTGTGAGGAACTCTAGTACCAAAGACCATTTAATACTAGTCTGGGACCAGTACAGACCGAAGGACGAATGGACTATGTCTGGACCTGTGCTGACTCTAAGAGTCATAGCCCCACCAGGCTTGGTCACCTAGACAGGGACACTTGCAGCTTGAGGGAGACCAGGAATGCCATTGTGTTGGTGAATTTAAATTTCTAGGCCATTTCCCCTTTTTTATTTAAAAATTTTAAATCAAAACAATATATGAATAAAAATGTAAAAGTCAAAAGAAATACAGAACTAATAATAGACACCTTCCTAACAGCCTACTGATCACCTTGAAGTACTATTTGCAACCCTTTCTACTATATTCTTTCACATTTGCCTTCATAATTCTAAATCATGCTAAATATGACTGTTTGCAATAGAGTCATAACAATAAATAATAGTCTTCCTTCCTTATCCATAGGAAATTGGTTCCGGGGACCCATGTGGACAGAAAAGTCTGCAGATGCTCATTTCTTATAGACACTGAGGTGGCATTGGGGTATAACCCGTGCACACCTCCATATACTCCTGACTCCTGTAAGCAATGTGTTACTTATGGCAAATTAAAACCTGATGCTGTGTCAATAGTTCTTGTACTAAAAAAAAAATGTTCTTGAACTGCGCTGTTTAGAAAAATAATTATAAGAAACAAGTGTGTTCAGTCTTTGCAAAGCAAAGCTAGACACCACGATTTTTCCCTTTAATTCGTTTTCTGTCTGTGGTTGGTTGAGTCTACGGGCACAGGATCTGCAGCTACAGGGACTGACAGACTGTGCTTCCTTCTGGTTTTCTTTTGGAACCACTCCTCCGAGTCATCCCGCACCAGGTGTGCTCTCTGGGCTGCCTGGCAACCCTGGGATTTCCTGGGAGCATTGCTTGGGGTCTTCCCACAGTCTCCTAGCTGAGATCCCCGTTTTGGGGGATCCTGTGTTTCATCAGAGTTTTTCACCCCATTGGTGAGATGCATGCTCCTGTCACTTCATGAAGAAGCAAAGATAGAAGTGCTGTTGCCTAATGCATGCAGCAGGAACCGTCACTGGCTTTGACATGTCACTCAGGTCGTCTTTCTTCCTGGCTCCAAGCCTGTTGCATCTGACATCATCTCCATAATACGCTTACATTTGATTGAGTTTTCCTGCAATTTGGGTGAGTACCATACCCCTCAGAAGTAATAGGCATTGGCCCACTGGACTTTTTTAATTTACTAATTTAATTTTATCTAGAGGCCTATGCACTGCTCAGCTTGGAGAATTTAATTTTCTTTTTGCATATTTCATGTCTTTCATTTTTTTTCCTTTTTCTTTTACTAAGCATCCTTTTAATTGAAAATTTGGGTTCCCTTAATCAAAACTATAATGATCTGTCTCTTTTGTCTCCTTTTTGTTCAACCATCTGGAGCTTATATTCAGTTGTACCTCTGATATCTTTTACTGATTTTTAAATTTTTGCCAGCATATTTTCTATTTCAAAAATATTTTTTGTACTTAAGGAAAATTTCCTAACAACCTGTTCTTATTTGAGGGTTTAGTAACTTCTCCTATCTTTCTGAGGATTTTAGTTTTCTTCTGTCCTCTGTATTCCAAGTTTAACAGTGAGGTAACCCCAGCACTTTGGAGAGCTGAAGCAGAAGGATTACAAAATTGAACCCAGTGTGGGCAATTTATTGACATAGCAGAACGCTATCTACACACACACACACACACACACACACACACACACATTAAAAAACGAAAAACAGCAGGTATTTGTACTTCCAGTGATAAGAAAATGAGATGATTGGTTGGCCAGTGGACAGTGCAGAACTGTGATCCGGAGGATTAGGGAGCCAGTAAACTGATCCTTTACATCACCCACTGGCTGGAGATAATGTCCAGGCCATGGCTCATGGAGGAGAAACCCAACAGACACTGGAGTTTAGAGATTAAAATTTTAGTGACTAAAATTTTCAGAGAAGAATACTTGAAAGTCAAAAGTTATACCAAAGCCGGGGAAAATTGGCGCACACCTGTAATTCCAGCGCTTGGGAGGCTGAGGCAGGAGAATCGGCGTGAGTTTGAGGCCCGCCTGGGTTACACAGTGAGTTCAAGCCCAGTTTGCAAGACCTTGTATTAAAAACCAAATACATTAGTTAATTAAAATAAAAAGTTACACTAATCTCCAGAAAGCTGCAAGCTGCACGAGGTCTCTCTCTCTCTTTCTCTGTCTCTCTCTGTCTCTCTCTCTCTTTCTCAATTTAAGCTGAAGCCCAGTCTGCTTATGCATGTGGTAAAATTTCCTTAGCTGAAAAACAGCAATTTCCAAGACAGCAGTTGCCAAGAAGCCATGCGATAACTAAGCTTCAAATTCAGCCAAGGCTGAAGATCATTTGTCTTCCCACCAGTCAGAGAGGAGAGGTCTCACTGATTGCCTGGGGCACAGGGGAGACCTGAAGGTCACACCTGGAAGGTGAGCATAAATAGCTCTAGGATAATAGCCACCTTAGAACTATTTTTTAAATGATGGTAAACTAATTTAGAAAAGCAGAAACAAAATACAACAACAACAAAATCAAATTAACCCAGATAACTTAAATAGTCTAACAAGAAACATCAATACACTTTGAAGGACTACAAAGCCCAGCATCTGAGTACATAAAATTCATGTTCGGCATGCAGTCAAAAATCACTAGCCATATGGGGAGGAAACTAAAGCCTAAAGCTGGAAGTAAAGCCAGCAATTAAAGAGACTATGAAATGACAGAAGGGATGGGGTTAGCAGCAAGGACTTTAAAGCAACTATTATACATGTGCTCCTATGCTCAAGGATATAATGGAAGACAGGAAGATGACAGAAAACGAAGATATAAAATAACAAACAGTTATTTCAGGTCTTGAGGTTAAGAGGGTCAAAAGTTCAAGCCCTCAGATGGAGTTTTCTAGAATGTAAAAGGTCTGAAACAAAGACTTCCAATTTTTGGTTCTGCGTATGTAAAGCTTGGAAGTTGCCAGTTTCTCTTAGGAAGTAAAAAGTTGAAGACATGGAGAAATCACCTCTCCTGGACAAACTGCTGCCCTGAGTGTGGAGAGACGGGAGGCGTGGAGCCCGGCTCACTGGAGACTCAGGAGCAGCGGCCCCTGTGGGCACTGTCTCAGGTAAATTACCTGAGGCTCAGTGTCTTAATGACTTCCTCATTAACTAAGGGACAAAATGCCGGGCACTCAGGAGGGAAAGAAGGACAGGGTTATTTTGGCTCAGTCTGTAGAGGTTTCAGTCCACAGTTGCTGGATCTAGGGCAGGGTGGCAGGGCAGAGGGGAAGCTGCCCGTGCTGAGTAGCAGGAAGCAGCTGCCGCCCAGGGGAAGAGCGATCTACCTACCCTCCAGCCCACGCCCACAGTGACCTCCTGGCTTCACCTCCCAACATCACACGCAGCGAGTTTTACCTCTGGGAGCTCAGTCAGGTTCTCACAATAAATGCGGGACAAAAATCCTCATGGCCTGGCTGGAGGAATGGAAAGGAATGATTCTGAAACTTGCTAGAGAACCTTGCTCTTCTGAACAAGGCCTGCCCTCAGGAGAAACTGTCAGCAGAGCCTGGCTGTCTCGGGTAAGGGAAGTACTCAACTCTAGCCCGCTCTAACCATGCCGTCTCTTTGAACAACACTGTGCTCACGAATCTGGTAACTCGGAAGAGATGGACAAATTCCTTGAAAGACATGACCTGCCAAAACTCAGTACTGGGATGTGTATTATTCACCCACAAAGTTGCAAATGAAAACTATTTCTAATAGATTTTATTAACAAGAGAAAAGAATATTTAACTTCGTCTCTTCTCATTAGGAAATCATGGTAGTTGGGTTCTCTCCTAGCTATCCTGTCTGTGCTGGCCCACTCTGCACTGTGCTGCCTGAGATCCTTAACCCTGCATTTGAGCAAAGGGAGAAGCTGCTCACGGCAGCCGTGAACGTCACCCCGCAGAGCTCCGGGTAGAGCAGTGGACGGAATCTCTACCCAGGCAACTCTGCTGCTGTTCCTGGACCTCTCGACTCCAGACAACATGGTCTACACGTCTCGGCCTCTGGTTTTGTAAGACAAAGGAATAGTCCAAATAACCTCTCTGGATTTTTTCCTGCTTTACACTTACTAAATCTACACCCATGCTTACCAAAAGTAAATATCCCCAGAGGGAAGTAGAAATAGAATCCGCTAATACAGAGAAATGACTTGAGAGGCTTGGGCCTGGCCTACTGCTCACCTGTTCAGTGCTGAGGGAGGGGTCACGTTTGGCATGCCAACAGTTATGTGTGGCTGGCAAGAGGGTTGTGCCCATCCTCCCAGTTATACCAGCCTAGGGCTAGAGAGCTTGCTCAGTGCTCTTGGGCTAGCTTCCAACCCCTGGCAGTTAGGGCCTGAAGGTTGTTTCATTCAAACATTTAACCCAAGCAAAAGATGTTAGTCACATTTGGGCTTTAAGTCCTTTTGAGGTTCTCGGGTGCTTCCCACACAGGTAGCTAAGGACAGTCTGAAGCCAGAGGCAGTAAAGAGATGTGTATATGGATCACAGGAAGCTGGATGGATGCCACTTGTAAGGTCTTATGACTTGAATTGTGTCCCCCAAAAGAACGTTGAATTCCTAACTCCCAGTGCCTCAGAATGTGGCCTCACTTGGCAGTAAGATCCTTGCAACGTGACCAGTTAAGGTAAGGGCCTACGGATGAAGTGTCTGTGTAAGATACTGGAACTCAAGCAGAGGGCTCTGGGTGAAGACGGAGGCAGTGACCAGAGTACTGCAGCTTCACGCTGGTGCTGGGAGGCACTGCCCAGGGTCCCTGCAGGGGAAGAGCCTTGCTGAAGCCTGATCCAGACTTTTGGACTCTAGAATTGTAAGAATATGGTACATTGGTTTTTTAAAGTTTACATATGTATTTGTCATACATATTGATCACATGCATCACAGGGAATTGTACCTGTACATAAGATATCTTAATTCTTTTTTTCCCCATTTCCCTTCCCTTCCTTCATCCCCTCCTCAGCTCCCCATTTACAGAAGCTTTGTTTCCCTTTTTTCCTTCCATTCCCTTTTCTTTTCCTTTCCTTCCCTTTCCCCTCCCCTGTTCCCCTTCCTGGTTGAACATTTTCTTACTACTTCTCATTATGTAACATTCATTCTACTCCTTTTTTATGCTTTTGGTTTTTCACACAAGAAAATATGATATTTAAACATGTGTCTGACTTATTTCACTTAAAAGTATGGCCTTGGAGATGCATCCACTTACCGAAAAATGTCTCAAGTGTATCTCTCTTTATGGCAGAGTAGTACTCCATTATATATAAAAGCCACATTTTCTTTATCCATTCGTTCATTGATGGGCATCTGAACTGTTTCCAAAATTTACGTATTATAAATCATGCTGCTGCAAAGATGGGTGTGTAGGTATCACTGTGTTACGATGCTTTCAATTCTTTCAAGAAGGTACTAAGAAAGGGAATAGCTGGATCAAATGGAACCTCTAGTTTTAGTTTTTTGAGGATTCTCCTCCATACTGACCTCCATTTGGTGGAATATGGTACATTTCTTTTGTCTTAAGTCATCCAGTTTGGGTGGCTTACTTGGTTGTGACAGGAAGCAATTCAGCAGACATGCCTATAGAGAGGGCCAAGGAAGAGCACCTTTAGCTACCAGAAATTACTAACTGGAAATGCATCAGCACAGTATTGAAGCTGGGTAAATTCATATATAAATATAAAATGATCGTCAACATTTAAATCCTCAAGATAGCCAGGGAATGACATGGAAAACTTCACACTTTTCTGTATGTCAAACTTTGGACTCTGTTTCTTATTGATATGGTGTCGATTGAATGATTAGGTACTTAAAATGTACCACCAATTCTGTGAGGTACTGAGATCAATAGGGAACAACATGGCCCATTCCCCTCTCAGAAATGACATGCTTGTGAGACACATACCATTTTAAGTAGTGAGGGGAAAGATTTTAGCCATCTAAAGGACCACCACAGAAAACTCCAAGTGTTATTGGTAGCATATAATCAGAAATCTGGCCAGTGACAGAAATATTAACATCTGCTCTTAGAACAAACAAAACCACCTGGTTGGCAACCTTTGCTCAGGTACTCTCACTACTGTGGATTTTAAGTTATTCCTGTCACTGAACAGGTCAGGTCCAGGGCGTGGCTTGATTTGTGTCAGAAGTTTGGTGTCCCATGCCGGGCTTGGAAGTTTCCAGTCTGTGCCCATGGTTACCAAGTCTCTGCGGGTTATGCCTGGTTGTCCCAGCCACACTGCCATCCCCTGGGCTCCTGCTTCATTTGCCACTGTGAGACATAAACCCCTGTCATTGGTAATGGGTTGCTAAGGGATTGGCGGCCTCTGTCTTTAAGTGGCCACTTCCTGCTGGCAGGGACCACAGGCTCTGTCTGACAGGGAGCGTGCACTTTCTGACTCACTAGGATGATTGTGGCTCACTGGCTGGGCTGAGAAAGACCTATCTGAAGACAAAGGTAAAGGACTTTGTGTCTAAATATGGACGACTGTTAACTTGTCTGTTTAAAGGAAGAAACCTTGGCAAACCTGTCAGGAGCCTGTGGAGGCGGATATTGGATAGGCTGCCAGTGTCTCTTTACAGTGAGTCTTTTATCTGCCTTCAAAACAGAACCGGAGTCTTGCTTTTTGAAGGAAAAGCCTCCCGTCTTCTAGAGGCTCACAGGATTAGAGCCTTGGTCCTAGAAAAAGCCGAGTGACCCTTGTTCAGGTGGGGTTTTAGCGCTTGTTACTGCATCTCTTGAGGACAGACCAAAATGGTTCCTCAGGAACTAGAAATAAGGCTGGGCCTTGAGGAGCTGCAGAGCTGCCCTTCATGCCTCCCTGTCAGCCTTCCATTCCCCAGAGAGGCTTTGGGTGTCTCCTTGCTGTCTCTTACAATGAATGACAGCAGCCTACCTATGGAGTTGTGGTCAGCAAACCTCTTTCCTCACCCGCTCCCAGGCAGGCAGCACCAGAAAGTCATATTTGGAACATTAGGCTTTCAAAGTGACATGTCAGAACCAGTGTAGAGACGCCCAGACTTAGAAACCCTTCAACCCCAATGATGGTTATATTCTCCAGAGGAGAATGCTCTGGAGAAGGAAGTTAAAATAGACTGATTAAATGTTTGTCCTTGATATCCAGGGTCCCCCAGGGTTCCTAGATGTCTGTGGACAGGCTATTGAGATTGCCCGAGACCCTTTTAGTTCTCTAAGGGTTTGGGCTGGCCTCGCCCCTCTCTGTGCTGTAGTTTCTGGACTTTTCCAGATATAAGGAGTCATAAAAGCCTGAACCCAAGGGACTTTACTCCACTCACATGGTTTCACAGAAGCAATCTAACTGCAAAACAATAGCGTGATTTAACCTGCTCTGCTTGAATCATCTCTTGCCATTTCTGAGTTCACACTGGGCCCAAACCATATTCCAGTAGTAGATACCTTGTTCTTTCTTCAAATTAACAGGGTCAGCATTCCTAGCTGTGAAGGTTACCACCTAGTGGGGAGGTCACTGGCATCCACGGTGTGTTGTTCAGTGTGTTGTACCCCGACATGCCAAGGTCTATGGCGAGAGAAGACTGGATCCAGGGCCCTGCAGAGGACATCCCCTGCAGAGCAGGGTGGGCTTCAAGTTCACAAAGCATCCCAAGTAACAGTGAAGTGCTGGCTAAGTAGACATTTCTCCTCAAAGATCTGGCAGCAGCACCAGTGTCTTCTAATTCTTCGCTTAGCTTTAGAACTCTCAATACCATGGCCCCAATTCCTTATACTTTGGCACTTTGAGGCAGTAGAGGGGGGAATCTAAAGTAATTGCCTGAATTTTGAAACAAGGAGGAGATCTAACCCAAGCCCCACTGTTCCCTGAAAGTACAGGGTTTAGCTCCTATCCGTAGGGGTGCCAAACACAGTCCAGGTCCATTCACAAGACCTGCCAAAATAAATGCCAAATGTTTCTTTAAACTCCTGCATACCTTTACTGGCAAGAAATCAACAAACACAGTGGCCAAAGGAATCTGCAGAAACTTTTCAAAATACTGTTATCTTATCTAAAATTCCTCCTGATATATTTTCTGTACTCCAAAGCTGAAATAGCCTGGGTGTCTTAGGACCCTGGTGTTCAGACCTCTCCTCACTGGCCATTGTGTCTTCTGTTCCTAGCCATTCTGCACTTTGCATTTGTGAACAAAGTATTTTTGAGCACTTTCTCCACCGAGGTGATTTCACCTGAAAGTGTATGGTGACTTTGATTTGTCCGGTGGGGGTTGGCTTTTCTTCTGGCCTAGGTTCCGGCTTGCATACAGCTTTATCTTGACACACACCTTTCTCAGCATTATCAAAAAGCCCTGTAAAGTCACAGTATACATTCCATCTCTCAGCACTTTCATATTTCTGATCTTTTGTGTTCTGACGTATGTTCATTTTTAGTCATCCCATGCACTGGCCTCCTTGTTTAATTGTGAGCTGTTGAACTGACTTCTTGTCCAACCCACACCATTCAGTCACACTGGTCACACATAAATGGGCGTCTGGCCTAATGCAAGTCCAGTTTACACAAGAGACTGCTTGTGGTTAGGAGGCGGGGTCCGGTCAGAAGAAGCAGGTCACAGGGACCAGGTCCAGAGCAATGTACCTCTCCATCTAGTTCCCCCTCCCTCTCTGCTTCCTGGCCACCTTTGCCAGGCCTCCTGATCATGCCACTGCTGTGTTTCAACCTACCCAAAGTGAACTAAAAGTTCTGAGGTATGAGCCAAAACAAACCTCTCCTCCTTTAAATTATAGTATCAGGTATTTACCTCAGTGATGAGAAAGTTAGTAAGACCTGCTAAAAGTGGTCAGGGACCCTGGGAGTTGGCTTTTTAAAAGTTAGCCTTGCACTCTCTTCCTAGGGATGGGTCTGAGTGCTTGCTTAGGACTTTGATATGAGGGATGTGGAGATCATTTCTGTGGACAACCTGTAGTTTTTATAGGCCAATGTTTAGGCCTAGTCCAGAAGAGGGCTCAGAGAAGCCTGGCTGGAGTTTGGTAGATGTGAGACTGTTTATCAGAACCTCACCACTCCTAAATAAAATATGACTCTGCCTCGTGAGAAAGATGCTGGGACAGATACTACGCTGGTGAGCGTTGGTGTCTCCATACCGTGAACTTCATGAATGAAGAGTTCCAGGAGAATTTGGGCAAGATGGCTTGAAAATAGTATTAGGGAGCCTGAGTTTCTTTTTAACTTGTCTTTCAGGCCAAGGGATTTCATTTGCTTTCATTTTAGCTGTCCTCATAATTGATTCACATTTTTATTTATTTTATTTTATTTTTTTGGTACCAGGGATTGAACTCATGACCTCAAACTTGCCAGGCAGGTGCTTATGCCACTGAGCTAAATCCCTGACTTGATTCACATTTTAAATGCAATCATATTGGTTGAGTTTCCCCAGTTACTTTGACTTTCTAGAGTGTCCTGTGAATTTAGAGGTCATTCCTTTTTTAAAGGAAGTGTGTGGAGACCCTGTTTCCCTCAAAATAAGACCTAACCAGAAAATATCAGCCTCAAAAACCAGAGCTCAAAAATGCCAGCCCCAGCCAGCCTATCCATGCCTTACCTGCCTTACAGCATGGGTACCGAGCAGGAGAGTAGTGATGGCAGGGAAGGCGAGGGATGCTGGCTGGGGCTGGCACTTTTGAGCTCTAGTTTTCAAGGCTGACTATTTTCTAGTTGGGTCGTATTTTCAGGGAAATATGGTATTCACCTCATTTAGCTGGGGATTCTATAAGGGAAGTGTGTCAGAGCTCTGTTCTGTAAGGGCCAGGTAACGGAGCCACACCGATGAGAAGGTAGGGAACTTCTTCAGCTTTTCACTCTGAGAGTCTGATCATGAAGTGTGCTGACCCAAATGGACAAAATAAGGGTTCACAGGAGAAGAAAACATCAATGTATTAACACGTATATTTACATGGGAAACGTGCAACATATGAAATTGAAAGAAAGGCCAGGTAGAAGATGCTTGAATGTTCTTTTTACAAGATGTGTAAGTGGAGGATTATGGGCAATTTGGGGGTATGAACAAACAGTGCCAGGGACAAAGTTCCTCAGGAGGTCTTGGGGGTCTCCCCCTCTTTATAGGAATTTAGTCTTCTTTGGTTGAGGGAGCTTCAGGAAGAAGATTTAAAGTTATTTGTGTACATCTTTGACATAATGGATCTTAGATGAATAAGTGAAATTCATGTAAGAAATTTCAGAATTCCTCACAGATGGGGTGAGGGAAACCCACAGATGGGGGGAGGGTTGAAAAGAAAACCCTTCCCTGTACCTGCTGCTCCCCCATTGGAGGAGAAGCCCCATTTGAGGTCAGCAACAGCATATTTTGGGATATTGTTTACTGAACACCAGCAAAAGCGGCGTTCTGACAATGTCTTTGCTAAACCCGACTTTAGCCAAGCTTCTGAGACTCCTCTTGTCCTATATGTGTACTTCCTGGAAAAATCCAGTTTCAGCCAAAATCCCTGATAAATCCAGTTAGCAAGACCAGCTCATCCTCTATATCTGAGCAGGTTCTTCATCCTCTGATCCCCTAGCTGCTGTCCAAGCCCTGTGTTCAAGAATCCTGCTAGGTTGGTTTAGCCAGAGTCCTCCTTACTCCTGGTGTTTCCTCCTAGTCATTTTCTACTTCCTGTCCCCACCTGAGTCCTGGGCCCTGTTTCTGCTCGCTCATGCTATAATCTCAGTTGAACCCACTCTGTTCCCCACTGCAAGACCCCACAGTAGTGGTCCCTGTGCCTATCTTGATGGCCCTGAGTGGTCTTCCTTATCATACCTTAACAAGTAGCACTGAATTTTTTTCTTTAACCTTTGTTTGACACAAGATATTCATAGCATGGGTTTCAGTTACCCATGACTCAGCGGTATTAACTTTCTTATTCTTAGTCCATCTCAGTTAGCATTTTCATTGCTTGGCTGCTGCTCAAAGATGGGAACATTTCAGGAATAAAACATTTCAGCTCCTGTGAGTAAGCCTAATCTAAAACAAATTTGATTTTCAGCTACAAAAAAAGACATGTCATTTTTAGAAATGTCAACCAACACAGGATGACTGAGTTTTTGCACTTCACTTTTAACATGTGAATGCCCTGGGAGACGTCAGGGTTGCTAACTCCAGGCACACATGTGTATACACATGAACTCACACACAGGACTAGTTACTTACAAAGGTTGATGGTAAGCTATGCACTGAGAATTATTTAAGACAAGCAGTGTCACTGTCCTTTACTTGCCTTAAAAGGCCAAGTCTAACATTGGCTTTGTACCCACAAAGATATCCCCTTTCTCTTTTCTGCCCTAAAGCTCTGCTCCTCATTTATAAAACATGCCAGTTTCTCCAAGTCATTCCATGTATAAGTCTTGAGTAACATTCTGCATTTTATCCTCTTTGCTGCCTTAAGGAAAGAAAATTTAGAACTTAAAAGTGGAAATGCAGGCTGCAGAAGGACACACTGGGAAGAGCTCAGCTCCAGGAGTGAGGACGCAGCAGCTCCTGCACTGTGCAACTCTGGACAGCTCCTTCTGCTTCCCTGGGTTTGTGTTTCCTACTTATTTAAACAGTGTGAAAGGGGACAGGGTCTCAGGAGACACCTAGGATGGCCCAGCTCCACTCAAGCTTTAATACCAGGTTGTTTCTGTTATTATAAACAAGTCTTTTGTAAACAATTAAATTTACTGGTACATTTTAGATATACAGAATGATCATATTCCACAAGGACTTGGTACCTGTACATGATCTATTTTGGTTCCTCTTTTTTTCTCAACCCCCTCTCCTCCCTTCAACCCATCTTACCTTTCCTATTTACATTTCTGAGTAAGTAGACGCAACTTGAGACCATCCTCTAAGGTGAAATAAATCAGACTCACATGGGTAAATATCACATTGTCTCCCTGGTATGAGAAACTGAAAGAGTAAATAAGGATCAAGATGTACAATGGATATTGTGAAATGGGAAGGAAAGAGGAACAAGAGTGGGGGAGAGGGAAACGAAGACAGGGAAAGAAAAAAAATGACATCTTACCCTCCCTATTTACAAGTTGCATCTAATGATGAAGGCCTTCATCATTCTGTTCTGATCCATTTAATACTATTCTGTTTTGTATGAATTCACTGTGTGTGAGGATATGGACAACTATTTAGAAGAAAACAAGAGACATTACGATAGCCAGTGATGATCTGGTGTTTTGCTTTGAAATCTGTGCTACTTACATTGTTTTCTTCTGATCTGCTTTGTTCTGTTTTGTTATGTTTAGCTTTACCCTCTTTAAAATAAAATTTAAAAAAACAAAACCACCAAACCCACTCTAAAAAAGAAAAAACAATGTCTCGTTTATTCTTCTTTATGGCTGAGGCCCCAGTACGTAAGAAGGCTGGGTTAGGAGGATCACTGTGAGTTTGAGGCTGGTCTGGGCTACATAGTGAGTTCAAGGCCAACCTGGACTACACAGCAAGAGCTTGTCTCCGAAACCAAACCAAAAAAAAAAAAAAAAAGAAGACGAAGAAAGCAAGTGTTGTATGTAGCAGTAAATTATGCTTCTAACTGTAAGTTGTAGGAAAATTGACTCGTGATTTCATTGATTCATTGTGATTTCATTACTTAGAGTTTATTTTCATAATCAAAAGATTTGGAATAGGCAGTCTATTCCATTGATTTTGTAGTTAATATCAGAGATAGCATATTTTCACCTTTTTAAAAGAAATTTAAGGGCAGCCCACTTGGGACCCCTCTGCCTCTCTCTCAGAAAGAATCTTTTGTCTACGGCCACCCTGAACGCGCCCAATCTCGTCTGATCTCAGAAGCTAAGCAGGGTCGGGCCTGGTTAGTACTTGGATGGGAGAAAAAAAACCTTTCTTTCTCTCAATAATTATATTCTGTTCTTAACTTCTGTTGTTCCTAAAATTCATTCTTTCATTTTAGAGAATATGAACTCATATTGGACCTATAGGATGTTGAGAGCTTCATTCCCCTATATCATTTGGAGACTTCCATTGAGAAAGTCAAAGAGAGAAAACAAAGATACCAAAAAATGGCTGCCTTTATTGTGGCCTTGAAAACACAGACCTTAAGTCTGATTCTCAAGGCTCCAATAAGAGCTCAACGAAGACTACATTGACCTGCTGTCACTGCCACAAGCCAGGCTACTTTAAGAGGGACTACCTTAAAAGGTCCCCCAAGCAATGCCCTAACTGCAGAGGTGACCACTGGAGGTCAGACTGCCCCTCTGAAGTCAAGGTCCCAAAGTTCAGACCCATCCTATCAGCTGGTCCAGCAGGACTGAAGGGCCTGGGGCACTCGTCTCCTCCCACTGGCCAGACCGTCATCTCTGCCTGTCATCTCCATGGAGGAGCCTTGAGTAATCATGACGAGAGGTAAAAATGAACCAACTGCTGACCACTGGCACATGTCTCTTTGTCTTTCTCAGCTCTGACCTTCCTTCCAGGCATCGTAATTCAAACAGTCACCAAAATATAGGTTGCTTTAACTGTAACTGGGATAACTTTCTCTTCACTGATTCTTTTAGTTATTCCTAAAATCCTGATATATATGTATATAATCTCCAAGTTGTCAACTAATCAAAATGATTCTGAGACTGGTTTTTACAAATACAGTATATATTTTTGTTCATATATAAAAATTTAAAAGTTTTTCATTTGTCAAAATAATGTATTAATGTGGTTCTCATAAGTTATTAAAAATTTAGAGATAATTAAAACTAAAGTTAGAGGGATTTATGACAAAATGTTAGATTCCATCAATAAAAGGACCTAAGAGCTAATAGATTGCAATTGCTATAACTTACACACAGTTTCTAAGATTACCTGTCAGCTCTAATGCTCATTATTTGAATATATATGTCTTTATATATAAACTTTGATTATATATGCTTTGATTAAAATTTGTTGTTGCCTAGAAGATGCCAAACCCCAAGGCAACATATAAATGAAAACAATGACAAATACGCTAGATTCCTTTTACTGGGATCTACCAGATCTTTTCCAGAGAAAAGGTTCTATGATACATGTTGAGTCCTTAACTAACTATACTCAACAGGCCTTAAATGACATTGCAGCTGGTCTTTCTCATAAATAAAAGAGGTAAAACTAATAAAACAGGCCATTCTCCAATATCAGATGAAATTAGACAGTCTAGCAGCACAGGAGATACTTATTCCTGATCCTTCTGCTAATATCTCAGTTAAGTGTTCAGATATTAGATGACATGTCATATTCTAAAATTTCCTGGACCTTATCCTTATCCTCCTTATGGGAAGCCATTACTAGCTCCTCTTGGTGGAACTGTTTGTTAACTGTTCTCATAATAATCTTGTTGATTCTATTATTTGACCCATGCATACTTAATTGTTTCTTTGACTTTGTCTCCTTCAGACGTACAGCTGAATACCTACCCAAAATGAAAATGCCGCGTATCTACGGAGGTCCATTAGTTAAAGCTCTGCTTCTAATGGCAGTCAGAGATACTCTCTGACTGCCATTCAACAACTGTGTAAAGAGATGTAATTCAACAACTGTGACTCCCTTTTAGCCTGAAAAAGTCAGATTGGTCATCGTCCATTACCCCCTCATGGAAGTTCAGGTTACTTCTTCAGCAGGGGTAATGTTACAGGCAGCTGAGCTAGTTAGAAATATTATAGGCAGTCAGACAGGGCTAGGCCCTTGAGCGAGCTGGCACAGAGGACCAGATGCCTTGTGACCTTGGGGGAGACAGACACCTCCTGCTGTGGGCCAGATCCCAAGACAAAAGGTAAAACAAATGCAACCACACCCTAAGTATAAACATCAGGGACTGATATTCTAAATAGGTACAGATCACCTTGAGAAAGTCAGGAATCACCACCCCAACCCCTTACAGGGAGAGTCACTACTCTTTAAGCATGCCCACTTGCTACATGACTCACTTCCCCATTTGTCCCTGATTTTGTCAGTTTTACCTGAACGTTAATCTTATTGGCTGGCCATAGTTCTCTCTCATCTCATGTCCATCTGCCCTGCAAGTTCCCAGTTTTTCCCATCTTGGACCCATCTCACCTCATGGCTTTACTCTATAAAAGTCCCTAGAAAAGACAGAATCTTTGGCAACCCACTGGGGTTCCCTACTGTCTCTCTCTTGAACACAAGCTTTCTTTCTCTCAATAAATATATTCTGCTCTTTAAAAGTAGCTGTAAAGAGATGTAATTCAAAGAGAACAAACTCTCTATGATTAAAATGTACAATTTGATAAATTTCAAAATGTGTACATACCCACAAAACCATCACAACAATTAAGATAGTAGACATGTCTCTCATCCCCAAAGGTTTCTTTATCCCCCCTTGGTAATGCTCCCTTCTGTCACACTGCTTGGGCAATCACTAATTTGCTTTCAGTCACTACAGATGTGCCTTATGATTTTAACCTGCATGTCCCTAGTGATCTGAAACAGCTGTGTGTATGCATTTTAGTTCTTGTGGTGCAATGACTGTACAAAACTTTAGGTTACATCCTAGTAAACACTTCACAAGTTGAAATTTTTGCAAGTTAAAAATGCGTTTAATATACCCAGCCTGCTGAACTGACAGCCCTAACTATAGTCATCTAGATCCACTCAGGATTGTGAGCTGACAGGGAACAACAGCTTACTGCCAGATACTCCCAATCTATTCCACTTTTGTAGCCTCATAAAGTTGAAGAATCTTGTATCAAATTATCCTAAGTCAGGAACCACCTATATAGGTTAACTTGTATTTTCTAGAATATTCTATAAATAGAATAAATAGTATATATTCCTTCTGCTTGACTTCATTATTTTGAGACTGGTTCATTATATATTCCTTCACCCAGCATCATTATTTGAGGTTGATTTATGTTGTGCTGCATATCATTAGTTTATTCCCTTTTATTACTGTGCAATATTCCATTTTGTGGGTATATGAAAATATGATTATCCATTTACTTACTGAAGGGCATTTGGGTTGTTTCTAGTTTCTTACTATTACCAATAAAGCTGCTATGAATATTTGGGTAAAAGTCTGTGAGTGAGCACATATTGTCTTTTCTCTTGGTTAAATATCTAGGAGTAGGATGGCTGGAACATATGGTAAATAGAATGTTTAATTTTGTTTTTAAAGAAAACCCCCAAACTGGTCCCTGCCATTTTACATATCTATCAGCAATGTAGGAGAGTTCTAATTCTTCTATGGCCTTGCTAACATTTGGTAAAATGTTTTTTCTTTCTAACTTCTGCCATTCTAAAATGTATCCAGTGTACCTCGCTGTGATTTAATTTGCATATCACTAGGGATCTCATATAGCTCTTTGGGTTTATTTCAGTTCTTGTGGTACAATGAGTGCACAAAATTTTACACACTTTTTTACTGAGTTGTTTGTGTTTTTGTGTTGCTATTTTTACTAGATGTTAAATTATTGATAGCTTTTTAGCCACATAAATCTGCCAATCATCATGGTGGAGGTTCAGCATGGTGAGGAGACCATAAAAAGACACCTTATCAGTCTTCTCCAGTGCTCCAGACCCAAAATAGACCTGCCTTTTCTTCTCTCTCCTGACAAAGGCACTCCAATCCCTAGGTAAAACATCACTCCTGCTCCACCCCAGTGAGAGTTAATAGGAGCAGCCCCCAGCCCTTTGCTGGTGAAAGAGCCTCTGCATTTCTCTGCAGCCCCTGCCCCCTCGTCAAAGGCCTCTTCATACTTTGTCTTCTTCTTATCTGTCCTGTGCTGCATCAGACTGAGCCCCCAAAATACTCCATCAGTTGGTGCCATTTTAGACTTGGAGTAGTTGGGGCTACATTGCTCCTGGAAGGCCTATCTCCTGGATCTCCCAGTTTGAGCTCTCCTCAATCTATGAACCTCTTTCTCTCTCTCTCCCTCCCTCTCTCTTGGGAGTTCCCTGCCATTGCTGTTACTAGCCACTTCCTGCACAAATCCAGTCAGCCTTCATTTCACCTGGTTCTCACAGGTAAGCCACACTCACATTCGGGGTGCCTGTCCCTATGCCCAGGCCTATGCTGGGTCACTCCTCACTCATTCCCACTCATTTCCCCTTTTGTTTCCCCTGGTGAAGACTGAGAGATTCAATTGTTGGGACCTCTCCTCAAACACTCCTGTGGCTGGTGACGGCCCACCTCAGGTTCACCACCTATTCTGGGTTTGTTGGCTCACCCTTCATTTGATCATTATGGGAGATACTCATTCCCTACACATGCCACTCGGGTGCCTGTTGAGACAACTACTTGCTCTCGGGCTCAGAGGCACCTCATAGGCTACAAATAAGGTTTTTACTGCCAGATGGCTTGGCCTCATTACAAGCTTGATAAGAACTGCCAACCTCTGAGATTTAAACAATTTTGCTATCTTATGGCAAATGGACAGGTTCCTTATCTTCAGGCCTTCTTGCTCTCAGGGAATGCCCCCTCCCTCATTCAAGCATGTGGAGCAGCCCAAATGCTTTTGGCTTGCTCCACACTGCCAAAATCCTTACCTGATAATCCAGCTGATTTTACAGACAACATCCCTTCAGCTCTCACCCCCCACCATACCCACAAAGCTCCCCTGTTCTCCACTGCTGCCATCTCCACTGCTACCTCCTACCTCCATCACTACTCCTTCACTGTCATCTTCTCTCCTCCTCATCTCCACCCCCTCCCCTTCCTGTTCCTCCTCCACTCCACTGTCGCCATTTTCTCCACCACCAGACCTCACTCCTCCCTCTCACTGCCATCTTGTGGGGCCTCATACTGGCCACCAGCTGGCAGCCCTTCCCACAGGTTGCCTTCATTATCCCCATCCCAACCACCTTTGCCATGATGCTCACCCCAAACTCTCCTTCCCCTCTGAGAAGTGACAGGTATGAAAGGCTTAATCTACAGTCATGTCCCTTGCCCCCTCTCTGATCTCTCATGTATCTTCCAGCACATACCATCCTTTGCTGCTGACCCATACAATTATATCAAAAAGCTTAACTTCATTATTCAATCCTATCTACAAAGATCGTTGTTATTCTCACTTCCACTCTGTCCCCTCAACGAAAGATTAAATGCCCATTTTATTTCTCAAGCAGCAACAGACATTCAGACTAAATTCAAAAAGTCATATCTTGGTCCTCAATCCCCTCAGGAAGATCTCTTAAATATGACTTTCCGTGTCTTCAATCATAGACAAAAACAACAAAAATAGGACACCCTTTAAAAGGTTACATTCCAAGACTACCTTTAAAAAGCTGCATTCCAAGCTAAACTCTAAGGCCAACTTCTGGCTACAGAGGCTGCAGGTGTCGTGGCACTCAGGCTCAAGATAAAACACAGGCCAGAAGGAAAAAAAAATCTAAACTCCTGAGCCCCATCACCTCTATGCTTCAAGTGTGGCAGAAAAAGGACACTGGGCACGAGCCTGCCCTGACCTGAGGCTATGACTGGGAACTTGCCCCATCTGCAGCCAAGAGGGTCACTGGAAATGCGACTGCCCCATCCACCAGAGAGTGGGTAAGTCTTCACCTTTCCTGCCCTCACAAGGTAGGACACTGCTACCATAGTCTCATCACTGACTGATCTGCTCAACATTGCCGCTGAAGAGGATTGATGGGGTTCGGGGCCAATGGACCCACCCAGGTATCTGTCTCAGAGCCCTGAATCTTGATGGACATCTCAGGTAAAACCCTTTCTTTCCTTGTTGATGTGGAAGCCACTCGTAGTGTTCCCTCTGAGTTTTCAGGCTGATGTTCATGGTCTGCAGTCTCTTTTGTGGGTGTTGATGGCCAATGTACACGATCTCTGCAGACAAAACCTACTCCCTGAAGATGCCAAACCCTTTTCTTTACACACAACTGTCTTATTATCCCAACCTGTCCTGTACCCCTTTTGGATAAAAATCCACTCCAAAAAACTCAATTTCTTTTATATTCTCTCTCTTCCCACGGCTCTCATACTCCAATCCCAACCACCGTGCACTGTTAATTCAGCCCTGCCTTTCCTTCTCCCTCATCACCCCTAAAGACTGAGACACCTCCAATCCCACTTGTGCCACCCACATTACTCTGTGACTAATTTGCCTCAAACATCCCTCAGGCTTCCCGTCTGGTCTTCTCTGAGGGGCAAGGCCCCCTATCTCCTTCCCATGATGGGACCTCTCATATTACTTATCGTATATTTACTTATTGCTCCCTGTCTTTTTAAACTTCTTTGCAAAATTTCTCCACTACAGGATGCATGTGTTCACCAACAATGAGATTCTTGTCCTCCCCAAAACACCTGGTACCAGCTTCTATCTGGGCAACAACCATCATCCTGTCAACACTCTCAACTCTCAACATGACATTCCTGTCCAGCAGGAAACAGTTTAAGAGACAGTCTCTGTCCCCTATCACCAAAAGACAGGAATGATAGGTTTTTAGCCACATAAATCTGCCAGTCATCATGGCGAAGGTTCAACATGGTGAGGAGACCATAAAAAGACACCTTATCAGTCTTCTTCTCCAGTGCTCCAGACCCAAAATAGACCTCCTGCCTTTCCTTCCCTCTCATGACAAAGGCACTCAAATCCCTAGGTAAAACGTCACTCCTGCTCCACCATCACCAGCTAGCTTATTACCACCCCAGTGAGAGTTAATAGGAGCAGCCCCCAGCCCTTTGTCTAGCAAGAGAGCCTCTGCATTTCTCTGCAGCCCCTGCCCCCTCGTTCGTTAAAGGCCTCTTCATACTTTGTTCCCTTCTTACCTCTCCTGCACTGCTTCAGATTGAGCGCCAAAAATACTCCATCAGTTATGACTTCTTGTTATCAGATGTGTGAGTTGCAAATACTGCCTCCTATAATGTAGATGTTTAGTTTTTACTATGTCTTTCAAAAAGCAGATTTAAATTTTGAAAGAAATCCTTTATTTCTTTTATGTGTCATGCTTTTACTGTTATATCTAAAAAATGTTTGTGACTCAAAGTTACAAGTTTCCTATATTTTCCCTTCAGAAGTTTTATAGTTTTAGATTTTACATTTATGTTTATGAATTTGAATTAAATTTTGTAGACGGTGTGAGGTATGGATTAAAGTTTACTTTTTTAGAACTATGGATGTTCAATTGTTTCAGCATCACTTCTTTAAAAAAAAAAACCCTTTCTTAGTAGAATTTTTGTTTTTGTAGTGTCTCAGTTACTTTTGTCACTGCTGACACAAAGTACCTAACTGCCAAAGGTAAAGGAGGAATGGTTTATTTAGGTCACAGTTTGTAGAGGTTTCTGCTTTTAGTCAGCTGGCTCTGAGGCAGGTAACGTGGCAGAGGGGAATCTCAGAGGACAAGCAATTCATGCAGGCAGAAGGCAGCAAAACAGGTAAGTAGCAAAGAAGCAGCAGCAAGCAGCAAGTAATAACATCAGCCTTCTTTCAGTCTTTTGTATTCTATCCAAGCTACACACCCTTAGGTTGGGTAGCACTCACAGCCAGCATGGACCCTCCCACTATCCATACTTAGATGTATGACAAACCACTCAGTGAACTGATTTAGTAATCACACATCTTGGATCCCAGCATCACAGACTTAATCCCAGTATCACACACATGAGATCCGGCCATCTCTGTGGAGCCCTACCTGTGACCACATGAAGCTTTGAAACACAAGCTATAACATGGAGTTTCATGAAAAATAGCTGTCAGTCTATGTGTAGTCTCTGTTCCATTGATATATTTGTCCAGCTTTTCAAATATCACCCTATCTTAATTTGTATAGCTTTGCACTAATTCTTGAAATTAAGTATATAATTTTGACTTCACCCCTCAAAATGTTTAGCTTTGTTTTTTGTATTTTGTAATAAAATATGAATTTTACAATCAATTTATCAATTTCTATTTAAAAAAGTCTCCTGGAACTTCGGTGAGTATATCCAATATATAGATTGGGAATGAATGCTGTTGTAAAAATATTAAGTCTTCAGATTAATGAATATAGTTTATCTGTCTACTTATTTATTTTTTTAAAATTTCTTATAATAATATTTGTGGCACATAGACATTGAACATTTTCATTAGATTTAATCCTAAGTATCTCATGGTATTGTAATTGTTTTTTAATACAAATAGATGATAAGATTTTGCTAGTGAATACAAATATATTTGATTTATATATGTTGTACATACATCCTAAAACCTTGCCAAACTCATTTATTTATTATAGAAGTATTTTTATAGATTCTACTAGACTTGCTATAGACTATGCTGCATGTAAATAGACAGTTTTATTTTTGTTAATTTAGATAGTTTTATTTCTTGTTTGATTGCACTGCCTAGAGCCTCAAAACCAATGTTGAAAGAAGTGTTGAACATTGTTCTCATTTTGTTCCTGTTCTTAGGAGGAAAATATTCAATCTTCATTATAGATCTCCTGTTAGATACCCATTTTGGTAAATGTTTACAATCACTTTGTTTATATGTGCTGAAACTTTGTAGCAGAAATTAAAATTTAATTGTGTTAAATGTTTTCTTCTGCATACACTGAGATGATCATATGGAGTTACTTTGGGTTTGATTTGTTTATACTAAGAATTATTTGAATAGATTTTTAAAATATTAAACTGGTAGTATATTTTATTATCTATATAGAACTTTACATTGATATTTTTGTGGGTTATTAAGCTATTTTTTCCTGTAATATTTAGTTTTAGAGTACTATGGCCTCACTGATGAGTGGGAAGTATTTTCCTCATCTCTGATTTTTAGGGAGCAGATTGTGTATTATTTCTTCCCTAAATGTTTGATAGAATTTGTGTGTAAAGCAAGCTTGGATTTTACTTATGGAAACATGTTTAACAACAAATTTCATTTTTTAATACATATAGAGCTATTCATGTTATGTCTCTTGATTGAGCTTCATTTAATATTAGCTCTCAAATTGATGGGTGTGAAATTAGTCATGATATTTCATTGTTATCCTTTTAATGTTTGTGGAACCTGTAGTGATACATTTCTACCACTTTTTTTTTTTTTTTTTGTATTGGGAATTAAACTCAGGACCTTGCACTGGCCAGGCAGATGCTTAGGCCACTGAGCTATATCCCCAGCCCCACTTCTACCATTCTTGATAGTGGTGACTTTTTATTGCTTTCCCTTTCTCTTGATAAGATTTATCAATTATATTGATCTTCCCCCAAACTAGCGTTTTGTTTATTATTTCTTGATGCCTAACTCACTGATTTCTGTATCACCTATGCTATTTCCAGTTTTTTTCATTTGCTCTTTTTCTGTCTTTTAAAGATGAAAACATTCAAGGGGAAAACACAGCTTCCTTATGACTCCTAGCTTTGTAACCGTGGAAGACCCAGTAACTGAAAGGCCCATCACCTGCCACTTGAAACATTCAGTAACTCAGGAGACGAATTGCTGGGAGAAGAAAAAGTCTTATTAGCAAAAGCCAGCCTGTTGGAAGATGTGCAGATAATGCCTGTGTCACTGAGAGAGGGTCCCAGCTTTGGTGGGAAGGTTACCCCAGTCTCAGGCAGGTGGACACTGGGCTAGCTCATTAGCCTTGAGAAAGGGTAGGTTCTAGAATGTAAGTTTTGAGTACCTTATCTCAGTCTAGAGGTTAGCAGTCATCCTGCACCTGTAAATCTAAGAAAGCACGGCTGCTCAGAGGCTTGTTGTTGGAAGGTCCGTGCCTCTGGGTTTTTGTCACTTTATACTCGGCTGAAACTATCTTTTAATCATGACCTTTGCCATTATGTGGGGATGGGAAGGAACCAGTGCCTTTTAACTAACCCTAGATTCAGTCATTAAGACATGGGGCAAGGGTGTAGGTAGAACACAGACGTATACTTATTATTGAAAAGAAGAGAAGGAGGAGGAAAAACCTTTGACTCAGGGTGCAACTTTAAATTCTTTTGACTGAGGTGTGAATTAAATTGATGTCAGACAGATTAGCAGAAGAAAACGCGTGTTAAAGTATGTGTGTGTGGATAGGAATAGGAGTCCCCCCAAAATACTGAGGCTTGAAGAGGGCCTGTGATTAAAGCTTTGCAGCATCCTGAGCTACAGAAAAGCACAGAGCTTGGAGCTTCTGGGGGTTGCAGGAGAGAAGTTATAGAGCAGTGAGGGGGAGAAAGGTGTGGTGAATAAAAATCGTCTTGTGCAGGTAGGAAAAATGTCGAGGGATAAACTTCTACTCATCCTAGTTTTACTAATGTAGATTTTCTTCATAGATGCAAATTTCCTTTATGAAGGGCAGCATTTCAGAGCTCCTGCCGTGCGTGCACTTTCTCAGCAGATGCCAGGGCAGCGTATTTCGGGGACGTGCTTTGGTGACCCACAGGT
The DNA here is from genome assembly GCA_004027295.1 of Dolichotis patagonum. Classification (NCBI taxonomy): domain Eukaryota; kingdom Metazoa; phylum Chordata; class Mammalia; order Rodentia; family Caviidae; genus Dolichotis; species Dolichotis patagonum. The sequence goes on along the minus strand of PVJX010011919.1, from coordinate 15,797 downwards.
GCATTTTGTGGCGCTGTGTCGTGAGCCCTCAACTCAGAGCCCGAGACCCTCAACTGAGACCACTGGCTTTAAGATTTTTCTGTTTGTTAATCTAAATGTTTAGCACTACAGTCTTCTCCTGAAGGAATGTTTAAGTGGCATTTCATAAAATTTAGTTTCTCTCTTTTATATCTATCCTTCCTTCCCTCCCTCCTTCCTTTGATCTACTTTCTAATTTTTCTTTTAGTTTCTTTTAGCAAGGTCGTTTACTTTCCCAGAGCTTGGAGATCTCCAGGATCCTTCTGGTTGAAGTCTCCGAATTCCGTCGTGTCAGGCAGCGAGCTCTAGTCCACGTGGAGGACGCATGGCTTTTAGGGGCTCCCAGGGGTGTAGGTGCTGATCGCCCTCCGCAGATGCCTGACTTCCTCCGCGTCCAGAACTCCCTTCTCCAGGGTTCTTCCCTTCGGACGTTAGCTGCTGTGGCCTCTCAGCTGCTTAGGTCTAATCATGTCAACGCCAGACGTCCACGTCCACTGGGCCCTGCCTGCTCTTCCCTTCTTGTTCCACAGCTTGGAAGGTCTTTCAAGGCAGTAATCTGAGAAAAACATATGGCTGACTTCCCTCTGCTTCTTTTGTATCACTGTTCGTTATCTGATGATCTTTAAAAAAAAACCCTGTGATTTCCTATATTTTCTCATTTTATGTAGAAAGGCATTTGGTGTCTTTTATTCCATCTTGGACAGAGAAGTCCCCCGGGAAACTAGTATCTTAATCTTTCTCTTGAAATTTTCTCTCAGGCTTAGTAACCAATAGTCACAAAATGGCTGCTGTATCACTAAGTATTATATTTATATCATATGCAGTAATTAATGCAGCCATGCCTGTCAATTCATTGCAAATGTAAAATCTTTTCCAGACTGCTCTCCAGAAAACTTACTCTTTGTCCCATTTGCTATAATGAGGTCACCTGGGCATTCTTCTCTGCCATGGAGTATGGGAAAGTAGGAAACAGCATTGTGACAATTAGCTTACATTTAAGAATGACTGATCACCAGGCACATTGCCATCCCCAGGGAATTAGAGAAGAAAGGGGTGGGACACAGGGTATTGGATAAATAACCAACAGTACCTGCCACTGGGGCAACCGACAGGGTCTGCTTCTGAAAGTAAAATCAGCTCATCTCTCTGCCACAGTGTCTGGTCAGCATAAAATCCACCCAGGCTTTTCTGATCATTGGCTGCTTCTGGTCCTTCCACGTCGGATACAAGTTCAGAAAAATAAATGTAACCTTCTTGTGTCCTCTGAGCACGACTTTCTGCAGTCAGAGATATCTAAGGCTGGCAAACATGAAATCAAGGAAAAATCATCAATTCAACCACAAGATGTTTAGGCCTCTCTATTAAGATTTGCTAAAGTTAAAACAGGGAGTAAACAGAGCACAGAGCGACATCCACTTGAGTACCAGATGTCACTGGTGTAGGTTTCTCAAAGCACCTCTAAGGATCTGCTGTGAGTTTACTATGTGTGACTCACTCGGAATTAATGGTTCACAGGAGAACACTGCTGGTCTCTGGCCTCTTCCTGGAGCCCAGGAGCAAGCGGTCAGCAGCAGGAGGCTGGGCTGGTTTGTAAGACTACGAACCTGACTTCTAGGCCAAAGAAGTGTTTTCTTGGTTGGGAGGACAAATAGATTTTCAGTCTGTCAAGTCTGGGAGCTGGGTGTGGTGGCACAAGCCTGTAAACCCCCGGCACTCAGGAGACTGAGGCAAGAGGATCTCAAGGCCAGTTTGGGCTACCTAGTGAGTTCAAGGCCAACCTGAAGACAGCAAACCCTTGTCTCAAAAAAACAAACAAAACATCAAGTTTGGGCTCCCTGGCACTTAGTTGTTGACTTTACAGAGGAGGAAAAAGCAAACACTTACATGCCAAAACTTAAAGTCTTTGACTACTTTAGAATTTGCAGGACAAAGGGGAAGTAGTGCTTATCGCTTAGTAAAGACGTTGGCCCCCTTCTTAATGGAGTCACTTAACAAGGCCCTAACAAGCCAAACATTGTCTTCTCTGGATGCCCCGACTAATTTTCCAGGGGCTCTAACATTTTTTTATCATGAAATAATTGGGTTCTGCCAGGCATGATGGTACATGCCCGTCATCCTAGAACTCCTGTAGCCTGAGGCAGGAGGATCAAATATTGAAACCCAGCCTGGGCAGCTCCGTGACTTAATGAAACTCTGTCTCAAAATAAAGGCAGGGGAGGGGTGGTTTGTTCTCCAAAAGATCTCCCGTGTTGGCAAATGTTACTTTATCCTTGGGCTCAGAACTTCTTTCTAGCGGAATTCGGGCACAACCTGATGCTTGGAAGAAGGAAGGGCAAAGGGATCTATCATGAAGCTGCATTCACATGGCAGGAAACAATATTTATTTCAGGGAGCTTTGGGGATGCTGAAGGAGGGTAGATAACAGTGAGCAAAACCCTCCCCTCTCACCTCTCTCTCCTCCCCACCTCGGTACTTAGAGTTTAGAGCTTCTTTGTAAGTACTGTAAGTGTGACACGGTGAGCATATGAGTATCTATTAGCAGCTGAAGTTCCAAATGGACAGGCCACCACTGGGGAGCCTGGGGATGTGATGGCAGGCACCTAATTAGACCCTGGCTTCTCCCAACATGGTATTTTAGCCTGGGCTGATCTCTTGTTCCTACCTCAGTTCCCTATAAGTCTCAGCAGTTTCCACACTGTGTACCACTGTAATGTGTCTTCTTAGAAAAGGCAACTGGAAAAGCAAATCAACAAACTAATTATTGCTGCATCTCTTGGAGCTCATGTCCTAATAGGAGTGAGACTGTGCACTTACGTGTGAAAGAATGGGAGAGTAGAGAATAAGCACAAGTACAGTTTTCTCAGTGGAAACAGGATGCTAAGTACTTAAGCTAATCAAGGTGGCCAGCGTTGGGGGTGGGGGAGACAGGAAGATGTGCTCCAACTTGCAGCCTTTCCGCACCAGAGGGCCTTTATTGGCCTAGGGCAGTGGTGATGAACCTATGGCATGTATTGCTTTTGTTTTAAGATAAAAGATGTTAATGTAAGACTTGTTTTTTCTAAACTAAAACACTCTGGTTTCTCTTCAGATCGTATAAATCTTTCGCCTTTTAAAACCTCAGTATCCAGGTTTAATTGCAGTGTTGGCACTTTGCGATAAATAAGTGGGCTGTGGGTTGCAGTTTGGGCATCAGTCTCTAAAAGGTTCACCATTACTGACCTAAGGAATTAGAAATAAGATCATACAAGTGTCCACAAAAGTGAAGATTTTATTATTTGAAACAGCCATGTTGAGCCTTAAGATGGCATTGACAGGCATTTTCCAGACACCCGTATGGTAACCAGCTTTGGTGCTGTGTGTGTCCCTTGAAGGCTTGATTGTCTTGTGCTCCAAACAGATATTTTACAGCTCTGTCTGACACTAGCAGCCAGTGACTTTACCCTTAGTGTTCCCTGTGCTGTTCCAGATAAGCAGATCTTCTCTTCCCTCTGCTAATGCCCCAGGAATTCCTTCCAGTTCAGATCCTGGCCTTGAACCTGCCTTACTTTTGTTCCCCTAGCACCTTCTCTTTTATTCTGAAATTTCTTCTCTGGCAACTGATAGTTTTCGGTGCAATGAAACAGAAAAATATGAGATAAAAATGGCTTTTATTCCAAGGACATGGAGAGGAGCGTAACCATAGACAGCTTAGCCACCTCTGACCGGGCACGTGTGGCGTAGGGTACACAAATAACCCTTGACCGGGGGTGGCACATAGGGCGGGCATTGATGACACACAAGTTACTGATTGGGACTCCTTTTTGTGCCACAGGGAAAGGAAGTTGTCACAGGGGAAGGAGGAGGTGACCTCAAGGTAAACACGCTGTTTGGTCCCACCTCTTAGCTGTTTGGTACCGCCTCCCACCACAGTTTAAATATTTTAGGGCAAAACTCTTTCAGTGCCGTCTTTTTATTGTTAGGAAAAGGGCAAAGTCTCTCTCTTACTATTTCCTTCTGAAAGGGGCTTAGGAAGGTTGATACCCATGTAGAAGCTGGTACCAGGTGTTTCAGCCAGGACAACTTCATCATTGGTGCATGCCGGCATCTTAGACTAGAAAAACAAAGAGACAAGGTGCTATGAGGAGGAGGGCCACTATCATATTTAAAGGCCCAGGGGAGGTAGAAGTAAAGGTGCTTTTGATTTAAATAGGCCATTTCATCAGGACCACGGTGAGGTAGAGTCTGAAAAATAAGTGTGGGGTTAGGAGGAGTGGAGTTATAAGAGGTACTTATTGTTTCCATCTTAAAGGATAAAAATTAAAAGTGTAGGTAGGTAGGGCCCGTTTCTGGTCCAGGAGTTGAGCTGGAAAGAATAAGAGGGGTGGGTAGAGCCATGTCTGTGTCACTATAAGGAGGATAAGAGCCTAGACCCACAAAGATCTCATGTTTAACTAAACAGCTGAGGGTAGAGAGAACTAAGACAGTTGTCACATAGAACAGCATGAAGATGATCTTACGCATGATGTGGGAGTCTTTAGGAAAGACTGCCAAGAGTCCTGCTATAAAAAAGATAATTAATAGAGTGTAAGGAATTAGGAACCAAATTGGATTACAGAACATGACCTAGCCTGAGAGTGGCGGCTGTGATGCCTTGGTGAGACGGAGATGACCACTCAGGATGGTTAGAGTAACAACAAGTTTTCTGCCTAATTAATGAATTATTTCTATTATTTATGAATTATCCAGTTTGTGGTATTTTTTTCACAACAGAAAATGGACTGTCATACATTTCTTATTTAGTTCATTTAAAGATGAGCAAAAACACAAAGAACTTAAATACTCTTGCATTATCCTGTAGATTTTTATATCCCCTCAGATTGACACTTTGTCATTTCCACACTGGATTCTGTGGCATCTTTTGAAAGATTTGAGTGACTCTTTTCCTTTTTAAACATTTCACTAAGCCTCAGGGAAGCAACTCTTTTGAGCTCACATTTATTCCACTGAAGTCCCACTGATATTTCTAAGGTAGGTCTTAAAAAAGGAACATTCCCATTCTCTCAGTTTTGGCTAGGCCTCTAAAACTAAGAATACATGGTAGTAAGCACTCATATTCCCAGGAGTGGGCCCAGTTTATCCTTGAAAGGCTTGCTAGGCAGTATGGCTGAACATTTCCACTGTTTTTTGATGATCATGAGTTTTGAGGCCACACAAGAGAAAGAAGGAAAGAAGGAAGGTTGGGATAAAGAATTTCTCTTAGAATGGAGACAAGGAAATCTTCTGATAAAACTGCTAGGGGAGCATGACGTGGAGTTGAAGGCCACTAGGACTGGAAAATCTACTGGCATTCTGTCCAATATGTTCCACTCTGGCCAAGATCATCACTTTATTTTTGGACCTAGTTCTAACATTGGATCATTCCATTTAGTTGCATGGCAATTCTGCAACATTTCAACTAGTCAAATATGTATTCATACTGCAGTTTTGTCACCTGAATCAAGTAGGTCTGCATTCCCTATGTCTGTGTCAGTCGATTCTTGTTCTTTCACTATCGCAGGACCTTTGTCTCACATGGCCAACATCAAAGTCATCACCATCATCATCATCATCATCACCATCATCATCCTGATATAAGGGAATGAAACTCCCAACCTACTATGTCCACGAGCTCATGTTCTCTAAAACCAAAGAATGAATTTTAGGAACAACAGAGGTGAAGAGTAGAATATATTTATTGAGAGAAAGAAAGCTTCTGTCTGACGAGAGATAGAAGGGGACCCGAGCGGGTTACCAAGGACTGAGTCTTTTTAGGGACTTTTATAGAGTAAAATCATGGGTTCAAGGCAGGGGAAGACTGGGAACTCACAAAGCAGATGGGCGTAAGGTGGGACATAACTATAGTTAGCCAATAAGATCAACAGTTCAGGTAAAATTGATTACATTAGGGACAAATGGGGAAGCCAGTCATGTAGAAAGCGGGCATTCTTGGAGCAGTGACTCTCCTAGGGGGATGGGAACTATTTAGGGTATCAATCCTCAGGATATGGGTGCATTTGTATGGTCTTTTGGCTTGAGGCCTGGTCCATAGCAGGAGGTGTCAGCTTCCCCAGCAGTTTCCAGGTATCTGCACTGGCTCCATTGAGGACTCAGCTCTGTCTCACTGCCTATAGTATTTCTGACTAACTCAGCTGCCTGCAACAATCCCACACCACTGTTCTATTATGAAAATATGTATATTACCATATGGATCATCTTCATCATCCATGGGTGAGTAATCTTTTGATTTCCTCCAAAAACTTATAGGTCTGGTTTTTCATCTGCCATTGTACTGAATTAGGTTACTTCTACCAGAAAAATCAAAAGAAAAATTTTAAAACCAATCTTATCACTGCTCCAAGAATGAGGATGTTTACAAAGTGAGGACCCTGGCCCCTTTCTGAGTCGCTCAGTTAAACTTCTAAACTCAAGTTGACACAATGAATCAGCCATCACAGTATGCTAAGGCATACACAACTGCCCCAGGACACGTTCTCTACACCTAGGATGTAGAACTACTGAGTAACTTATTTACACTTCTAAACCTCTCAAGTTGATGCAATATCTCAACTATTACAGCCAGCTACCATTACACTATGTGAACATTTACAGTAAAAAGAATAAGGGGTGTGTTTGTGGAATCTGGTGTTAGGCTCTTTGGGTTTAAAAAACAAGAGAGGGACTGTGACCATTGACCTTCACCTGAAAAATGAGTTGTTGTGTTTCTACCTGTTGGTGGTCATCTCTTTTGTCTTGTAGGAGACCAACACTCGCCTTCTATAGATTGACACATTCCACAGATTCCCACCACCAAAACCGTAGATATTCTCAGTCCCAGAATACAGTGTGCCAACCTAAAGGGCCCTCACACTCTTTGAGCTTTTAAGATGCTGCCTAATAAATCCTGTTATGCCTTGAAAGAAACTAAAAGACAAAGAAATACAGAAATAGAAATAAAAAGTAGGACTGCAGAAATCTGCAACAATCTACACTTACCAACTGGTTATTTTCTGTCTTGCTCATTAAATTGTCAGTTCCATTTGGAAAAGGACCATGTTCATTTTTTTTTGCTGAAATATCTTTGGTCAGTCATAATTTTCACACAAAATCTGAGACATATGGTTCAATATTATTGGATGGAACAGTAGGAAACTGCAGCTTTTATAGATAAAAATGAGTTATATATTAGAATTTCATATGGCTCAGTCTAATATTTGTTAAATGAAATTTCTAGGGTAAAACTTTGAGGGGCACCAATAATGAGTGTTGGACACCCCTGGAGGTACTGGTTCCTAAAGAAGACACAATACTTGTGTCTCAGTCCACTACCAGCACTATAAACCTGGATTTTGAACATTTTTTATTTGTTTTACTGAGAACTTTCACAAACTAGAAGAGACCTTCAAGAATTTATTTTTTGTTTATCATTACACTATTACTCGAGTTTTAAAGGTTTGTCCCAACACAAATGTCACTGTCTCTACAAGCAATGCGAGTCTATCTGCTCTCACTATGTTGTGACTGATGGACTGATGGACGGCTGGCCACCAGTTTATACTTTCTCTTGAATTTAGCAAGGAAGTATTTGACATCTGTCATTAGCCAGGACTATGGTACAAAATGTCAGGTATAAAGAGATAAATAGGACTCCATGTCTATGCTACAGGAACTCACAAGCTGCTACAGGAACTCACAAGCTAGTGGCAGAGGTAATGTTTCACACACAAGTTCACCTTTCCAAGCAGAAGAGGGAAGCAGGAGATATTGTGGGATATCCCTGTGGGAGGAAATAATTAGATTGTTACATCCAAGAGAATGTAAAATCCCTATATGCTAAAGGGGTGTGTGTGTGCCTGTGTCCTGCTTTGGAACAAAACAGTGAAGAACGCCTGTATAATTTAGGGTCACAGCAGGTCTTTCCAAGTAAAGTGTTACAAAATTGGAAAGCATTAAAAAGAAAACTTAAACATAAGATGTTAAACTTCTTTATGATGAAAGGCATCACAACAAGTTAAAAGACAAGCTACCATCCTTTCACTTGGCAATTCTGCTTCTAAGGTTTCTTCCTTATAAATACACTGCACTGATACAAAATGAAATACGTAAAAATGTATTCATTTCAGCATTGTTACAATTATGAATTGCAAGCAACCCACGTGTTCAGCGTAAACTATGATACATCTACTTAACAGAAGACTCTAGCTAAAAAACAGTAAATGTTCATATGTACTCATACAAAATGACCACCAGGATAATAATAGCATATAAAATGTAAAATACAAATGGAAAACTAAGATCAGAGCATTGTATGCTACATTTTATGTAAGAAAAGGAGAAAAACACAATAGAAACATTTTTGCTCATGTGTGTAAAATGAAGCACAGGAAAAATGTTTTCACATAGGAAATAGGGAGAAATGAGGGCAAGGGAGAGGCTAAAAGGAAACATCTATGCTTTTACCTCTCCGTACAGTTTTGTTGTTGAATATTATATCTAATTTTAATATATAATTAAATAAAAACATACACACTACAGAGAAATTACATTAAGGATTAAAAACTATAATAAAAAACCCATGTATAATCAATGAGAAATTTCAATATAATAGAAAAACAAGCAAGGAACACTAACAGGTAATTTCATAAAAGAAAAATAATGATGATGTACATAATTTGCAGCAAGAACCAAAGAAATTAAAATTAAGATAATAATGTTACATTGTTCATGTATATGATTATCTTAAATTTGAAAAATGGATAATATAGTAATGGCTACAAGAAACATTTTTAGTTCCTGGGAAAACAGGAACTTTTTGATACAACTATTAGCATAAGTATAATTTAGTAGAGCCTTATGAAAATATCTTCAAAATTTCAAATATAGAAATTTATAGCAAATATACACTTTATAACAAACACCAAGAAATATCCTGCAGTGATGTTTATTGCAGTAGTGGTTTTAATAGTAAAAATTAGAAAGTTTAAATGTCTATTGTACTATGTATGATACAACCACACAGTGAAACCCAGGCAGCTAGAAAAATGAAGTATTCTATATGTACAGAAATATAAAGACTTTTATGTATACATTATCAAATGCACAAAGCAAATACTAAACGATGATCATATGTACACACCACAGGGTTATCAGTTTTCTGTGTGGATAAAGATACATATGGTAAATCTATAATAATATATAGCAAATTTTAACAATATTTATTTATAGGAATACACAGTTGATATGTCTATTTTATCTGAATTTTTTGTAAGAAACTTGTGTTCCTATTAAAGCTATAAAACCAAGTTTTTAGAACTCCAGTTGGAAAGATAAAAATTGACTTCCTGGAGAGGGTGGCATTTTATACCATCAAAAACAGCTCTGAGCTGAAGTAAGCCTTAAAAGTCATCTACTTTGGTGGTTTCTAAATGCTAGTTTTTATTTTAGATTGCATGAGAAGCACCAGGGACACTGTTTTGTTTTGTTTTTGTTTTGTTTTGTTTTGTAGCTGGGATTGAACCCAAGGTTCTTGACCAAGCTAAACAAGTATGCTCACCACTGAGCTATATCTCCTGTCCCTGGAAACTTTATTTTTTTAAATTAAACTTGAAATCTCTGGTTTCTATTTTCTAGCGATCCTAAACTCCATATTTTAAAAACAATCTCCAAGTGATTCTGATACCAAACTAGGCATAAAACCCATGTGATTCAGCTTCCTGTCCAAAGCAGAAACTCCCACTAGAGCCTTCATGGGAATCCCTTCAACAGTAGATGTTCACATTCTAGAACTTTCTTGAGAGATGACATGTTTTATTTGTCATTTGTTTTGGAGGGAGGGATGGAACCTAGGGTCTCATATGTTGGACTGAGCTACACCCCCAGACTGATGCTAAATTTTGTTGATCAGATAAAAGTGGAGCCAGGCATGGTAGCACAAGCCTGTAATCCCAGCATTCAGGAGGCAGAGTCAGGAGGATCTCTGGAAGTTTGAGGCCCATGTGGGCCTAAGTAACAAATTGAAGACCAGCCTGAACTACATATTGAGACTCTATATCAAAAGCCAAAAAAAAAAAAAAACCCCAAAAAATGAAAAAAAAAAAAAAAAACCAGTAGAGTTCCTCTGCCCTCCCAAGATCAGATGAGACTGGGTCCAAATTCTAGCAAATCAAAGCATGTCAAGGTTCTGTTCCAGTCACATAGATGTTGCATTCTTTTATACCAAAATCTTTCCACACAGAGATAGCCAAACCTCAGTCCTGTTCACCTCATTTAGTTTCCTCCTCAAAAGTCATTGTCACTGTCCCACCACCACTGACTGTCACTGCACCTAACACAAGGGTCTGAGCCCTGAAACACTGGCCAGTGAATTCAGGAAGGGGCGTTTCTGCTCTCCCAGCTCTTTCCCCCGCCCTGGACCTGTGCCAGGACCCTTCCCCCAGCTTGCTGCGTCTGGATGGCGCCCCTCCCTCTCTGCTCCCCTTTCTGCTCGCTCTTCCCCCTCATGAACACATTCACTTCGTCTCCTCAGCTCCTGACAGGAGCTTCCTTCTCCACCTCAAATCCTGTGAAGTCTGACAACACTCCAGCTCCAGCAGTTCTCTGACACAAATTAAAACTGGTCAAGACTTCCTCCCCAGGCGCCGCACTTTTCTCCATGAAAACAAAAAAGCTCTGTAACAAATATTTTTAGTGATGTTTATATTTATCCAAAATCCCTCTTCTATTTGATATCCTTAGTGTGCCTTCGAGAGCAAAACAGAACATGCCGGTGCAGTCTCTCCCTAGGGCCAGGCCCACTGGAGGCTCCTCTGGCTGATTCCTAGTTCCTGCTATATTCTATAGTCTTTGGATATCGTGGTCTCCAGAGCTTTTCTCCACCCTTCTGGTGCTCTTTACCTGGAATTCCTGTAGCTTTCAACGGCCTTTTTACAGCACAGCACACACCTAGACACACTCCAGCCAGCAGTGGGGTTGTTACTGTCAAAGGCGTGACTGTATTATTCCTACTAATGCGCTTAATGGACTTGATGTATCTTTTTCCTGATATATCTTTTTTCTGACCTGAATTCTGGGTGGTTGGGGTTTTTTGTTTCTTTGTTTTGTTTTGTTTTTGGTATCAGGGATCAAACTCGTGACCTGTGCTCAACAGACAGGTGCTGTGCCCTTAAGCTCTATTCCTGGCCCCAGGTCGCAGTTTTGTTAACCTGTATATATTCTTTTTGTCAGAGATAAAGCAATAATGGGTCGGATAAAGGTGTAGAGATAATTGTTTTCTTTCTTTTCACTTGAGTACATAGTAGTTCAAATTTCAAAGCGATTCAGGCCTTATTTTCTAGATCCAGCACCCATCTACCTACCCTCTAGAGACAGTATGCAGCTAAGGTTCCCAAAGGATCCCCTGTATGATGACATTTTCCAAACGAAACTTCTCTTAGACCCACATAAATGGGTTAGCAGTCATTGTCAGTGTTCTCTTCTAAAAATAACTTCTTCGTGAGACAGACTCCCTTTCCCACTCCTTGCATGAGGCCCACTCAAGATGCTTCACATTTTAGTCACTCAGGGCCCATCGTAGTCAGGTACTGTGTCTCATTCGAATGGGCAGAAAACAGTTCAGGATCAGGGGTTTTCCTGGCACATGCAACATGCTCTTCGATTGGACACAGTCCAATCGGAAGCTGGCTCAGTCACCAGCTTTGCAGCTGGTCTGCAAATTCCTTGAGGCCAGAGCAAAGCCAGTCCCAAGGACAAGGGATGCCAGAGGCAGGCCGTGTAAACAAGTTGGCCTCCAGCTCAGTTGCATATCAACAGGTGTCTGACCTTGGTGTTCATCCTTGTTAGCTACAGCACAGACAGCTTTTAGGATGCTTTGCTTTCAGAGTTGTTTACAAACACTGAGATCTTGCACTTTGGATCCTGTTGGGCACTTTTTTCTGTTTTTTATTTTGTATAAATAAAGATGTTGGGGCTGGAACATTGTTGCTGCCTCTCCATCAGAGAGGTCAGGTCCCGTGGGTTCCCAGTTTTCCTTTTAGTATGTGTCTACAGTTATTTCTTAATATGTTATTGCCCCCTCTCAGGACCCTGCTGGCCGTGCAGGTCACACACTCAAGGAATCAGCCTAACAACCCATGGGCTGTTGTTATTTTCCCGTTTTAGAAATAACTCAAATAAGGATGTGTACAAGGAATGTAGCCAGTAGGAGGCAGGGACAGGGTAGAACCCAGAGCCTCTTCTCCTACATGCAGCAAGGCCTTGCTGGGCACGTGCAAGTGGAAGGAGCAGGACTGTGTGCCTGTGCCCTCTCCAGGCAATGCAGAATCTACCCAGGCCGCCACTGCACAGAGGAGCTGGGTTAGGTGGCCTGCAGCCGCCACCAAATCAAAACCCTGGCCTTCCTACACTAACTCCTCTGGCTCTCTTTCCTGCCTCCTGCTCCCTCTTCAGATACTGAAGTGGATAAAAGGATGACATTTCACAAAGAGGTTGAGACTTAGGAGAGAATAAAGTTCTGGAAGTTAGCAGTTAGGACTTCAGTAATTGTGACCCACTCTCTGTGGTCAGAGCCAACTGCGACGCTGCAGCATTAGTTAGGGCTCTCCACAATCATCAAGACTCTCTCTGTCTCCTTCATATGCACAAGGCCCTGCGTTGTCTACTGATAGGTGCATTCTGAGAGATGCAGTTCATTTCAGCACTGCGGCCTTTGTTGGTGGGGCACTCAGGCAAACCCAGGGGTGCACCAGCGCTCTGAGGCATGGCCACAGCCCTGTACTGCACTGTGACCGTACTGAGCACTGTGGGCAACCGTGCCACAGAGGTCAGCACCCGCATATGTAAACACAGAGAAAGAACCGTACAAATGCAATATGTTAAACTTTCAAAGCAGAGCTCCTGTACAGGGCACTTCCCACGAGGGGACTCACAGGACCCGAAACTGTCCTGGGCAGGTGACTGATAACATGGAGAATGAATGTGAAGGCCTGGGATGTAACTGCACCACTGGGCACTTTATAAATACTGCACGCATAGGCTACACTAAATTTATTTAAAAATTTTTACTTTCCTAACAATTAACCTACAATAAGCTATTTTTGTTTATAAACTTAAATTTTTTAAAAGTTTTGACTCCTTTTTAATAACACATCGCTTAAAATACATTGGTACAAAAATAGTTTTCCTTATAGCCTCATTGTAGAAGCATTTTTCTGCTTTTAAGATATTTATTTTTTTGCTAGGGATGGTGGCACACACTTGGGAGCACTCTAGGAGGCTGAAGCAGGAGGATCACAAGGATGACCCCAGCCTGAGCAACTTAGCAAGACTCTGTCCCAAGAGCCAACCTGTACCCTCCCATGAGCCAGAGGCAGCCATGAAGGCCAGGAGGAGAACCAAGAAGCCAAGCCATGCCCTCCCGTGAGCCAGCCACAGCGCAGACAGGAGACAAAAAGAGCAACCCCCACCCTGTAAGCAACCAGCTGATTTGGAGGAACAGAGCTGAGAAAATAGCAATTGAAGTTTAAAAATCAATGCTTATATTCTTCGATTGACTTTGCAGGCCTAAAGGCAGGAGTCTGAGCATCTATTTAGATAACAATATGCAATATAGCAACTATGGGAGGTTCCCTTCTGTCTTGGTTTTGAAATCCAATGTTGTTCTCAATGTTTTGTTTTGTTCCATTTTATTGCTTTGTTTTATTCCCTTTAAAATTAACAAAAAGTGGCAAAAGGAAAAAAAGATGCTGTCTCAAAAAAAAAAAAACTTGGGGATGTAGTTCAGAGTGAAGGCACTGGGTCCAGTACCCAGTACCACAAAAATTAAGTTTAATTTCTTGAACATTTTTTTGTTACAAACAAAGACATAAACACAGGCAGTAGCCTGGGCTGTACAGGGTCAGCCTCATCAGTACCCGTCTTCCACGTCCTCATCCGTACGACCAGCAGGTCTTTGGGAGTAACTGGCACAGGGCTCTCATCTCACTGTTGGCAATGGCTTCTTCTGCAGTACACTGAAGGCCTTGCCAGAGGCTGCATTGCAGTTAACTTTTAAAAATTACACATTAAGGGGGCTGGGGATTTAGCTCAGTGGCATAAGCGCCTGCCTTGCAAGCACATGGTTGTGAGTTTGATCCCCAGTACCGATTAAAAAAAAAAATTGCACGTAAAGAGGTGTACTCTCTCAAATAACAACAGCAATAGAGTGTAGGAACTACATAAGCCAGCCACAGTTGCTCACTGTCATTATCAGGTGATATGTACTGCACGTGATTGTGAGATCTGTGTTGTCACATGTCACTACACACACATGGGGAATGTCATGATACTATGTTAGCATCACTGCAATGATCTATGTAGTCAGTTGCTGACTAACATGTATTTATCTGGTAGAGAGAACATCTTGAGAGATAGGGAGGGTTGGAGGATTGGTTGAGATAACAATAGGTAAGTTCATATGATCATGGTAGCTGGCAAGTTGCAAGACCTTGCAGTTCCCAAGCCAGAGGCCCAGGGGAGCTGATGGTATAGTTTCTTGTCTGAAGGTTATCAAGCAGGAAGACTCCTCTGACTCAGGGAGGATCAACTATTTTTTTCCATTCAGGGCCTCTGTGGTTTGGATGAGGTCACCCACATTAGGGGACACTTGGTTTTCCTCATCCTGCTGATGTAACATGTCACTCAAAGATACCCTCACACGGAGATTGAACAAGATGGCAGACTGGTAGGTAGCAGGAGAGAGACCCTCTCTGAGAGAGACAGCTCAAATGCCAGAATAAAACACCCTGGAGAGACCCAAACAGATAGAGATGGACTCTCACAACCCAGGGAAAAACTAAACCGCAAAAAACCACTTGAGTATGAGGTCCTGGGACTACCATCAGAGAAGCTAAGGTTAGCAAGCATGGCGCCCTCCTCGAGCCGCCTGAATTCCTGCCCGACCTGAACAAGCAATCCGCACCATAGCGACTGGCTTGAGCCACCGGAGTGCGGAGCTGAACAGCCCTGCATCCAGCTCGCCCGGACCTGCACTGTGCTCGACCCACCCGGAGGCACCATGAATTCCCACCACAGCCGCGCTGAAGTCAGAGGTCGGGGAGTCCTGCAGTTCTTGGGACGGGCATCAGCATGTGGTGAGTGGTGGGAATGGGACCCTCCCATGGGAAAGAAGTAACCAACTGGACGACATGTTGGATTTGGGCAGGACAGCCCTAACTCCAAAAGGAAGTGGCTTCAGCTGGTTGCTCCCCTCGCCGAGCAGATTGGTGGGATGTGCTTGAATTAGGCCGCGCTCCTGGCGGGGAGACAGTGAGTCGCTACAATATTACTTCCCTGAGATCAGTGCACACTGAGGCAGTGAAGGCCTGCAGGGGTTGACTGGCCCAGAGGGGAGAAGCTAGCACACACTGCCTGTGGGTGAACTCTAATCTCTGATAACCTATTGAAGAGGGCTAAAGCTCCTGGCCTGCGCCCTCTAGAGGAGCCTTAAACAACAAGAAAAGGGTCTGGGCATTACACTGTACACGTGTATGGAAGGGACCAAAAACATGACAAAAGGGAGAAATAAGAAACAACTCCCAGCCCCCAACCCTGAGAACATTGATCCAGGAGAGGTAAATACAAAAGAGATTGAGGGCAGCAATAATGCAACATCAAACACAGTGTTAGCGGACATAAAGAGATATCTTCAGGACCTTGTAAGCGGGACCAAAACTGAAATATTAATTCAAATTAAACAAGAGATAAGTAGATTAATAAAAGAAGGGCTGGGC
>PVJX010011918.1:0-51985 GCA_004027295.1 Dolichotis patagonum | reverse complement strand
AGGCTTAGAGGAGATGAGGGGACTTAGGCTCCTTTCTTTCCCTGGTGCAGGCCTAGCTCCTATCCTGACTCAGCAGCTGTCCTTGAACTGTACTCTGCCCAGAAAGCTCCTACTACTTCCACTTCTTCCAGTCTTTAATCAAGTCTATCTTTGAAGTGACCTACAATGACCACTCTGATTAATATGTCTACCTGCACCAACACACTACCTCCCAGCACCCCCTAAAAGTTTCACATTTTCTCTTCTCCATAGCATTTGTAATCATCTCACAGGTGTATAATTACTTAACAGTTTGTTGTCTGTTATGTCTCTTCCTGCTAGGATGTAACCTCCTCAAAGTCAGCCATCTTTGTCTGATTTACTTTTCATAAGCTCTGAAAGCAGTACCTGGGACATAGTAAGTGCTTAATAAATGTTTGCTGCCTAAGTGATTGAAATGAGGGAGCACAATTAGCCAATAAAAACATGGGAGGATGCCTAGTTTGGTGTGAATTTCAGAAAAACAGCAAAAAGTTTTTAGTGTAAATATGTCCCAAATGTTACACTGTACATACTCATAGTTTTCTGAAATTCAAATTGAACTCAGCATCCTAAGTAGTAGCTTACAACCCTATAGTGGTTACAATAAGAATGATAATTTTTTTTAATTGAACAATTACAATGTGCCTGGCACTGTGTTAAGCATTGTGCCCACATTGGGTCTATATAATAATTATAAGGTGGTAGTTACTGCAAATGAAGTAGAGAGAAGCTAAGTCCCTAGCCTAAAATTTCACAGCTAAGGGGTGGAAGAATAAAGATAAATGACTAAGCCTGCCTGGAATGAACGACCTAAAAGCAGATTCTCCCCACCTAGAAACTCACAGCTTTGTCTGGTCATCTTCTTGTGGCGTGTCTGCCTCATTTTCTTCCCAGCATGCCTCTGTCCCCACCCCCACTCCCTGGCATCTGCCACAGTGGATTTTTACCCTTCCAGTTTAATCTTTTCAGAGCAAAATATGATGACCTCAACTGCAAGCTGAGACTCTAGAGCTGCCACATGCTTCCTTCAGCTATAGATGCCCACTGCCAATCCCTGTCCCAGACCCTAGAAGGAAGGGGCCAGCTGGCAAGCCTGGGAAATGCTCAAATTCCCAAATCTAAGGGATGCTGAACTTTCTCAGGAAAGTATGATAAAACCATACCACAATGGTCTAGCTTTCCTCTCTGTATTGGTCCGCTTTTCACATCTGTAACTCAATACCTGGCATACAAAATTTAAAGGAGAAAGGGTTTATTTTGGCTCATGGTTTGCTGGCTCCAAGATAAGGATAGCATGGTAGAAGGGAGTGGTGGAGGAAAGACCTCACTTCATGGCAGCCAAGATGCAGAGCAAGCAAGAAGTCCATAAAGAGAGAAAAGGAGATGGGATCAGAATCTGCTTTCCAGGTCGCATCCTCAGTGACTCACTTCCTCCAACCAAGCTCTGCCTCCTAAAAATACATTCAGCTATGAACTTATTAGTGGATTAATCTATCAATGAGGCTAGTGCCCCATGATCTGATCACCTTCCAAAAGCCCCATCTCTGAACACACGAGTCTTTGAGAGGACATTTATCCAAACTACCACATTCTCTAAGCCACACAAGAAACAATGTGAATCAGAAAGCCATGTACGGAGTAAAGGCTACATGTCTATTTGACTATGAATCATTGGAATTCTTTGGATGGGAGCTGCTAAGGACTGCAGGATAAACTGAGACTTCCCTTAAATGTTTTTTATTTTAAATACAAATGCTGCTCGTTTGGTTCTTGCATATGGCCTTTCATGAGAAGTAGAGTTATGATAGCAATCACAAATTCAAATGCTAACAGGGCTGGCAAATAATGTGAGTAAGATGAGCCCAGGGAAACATTATAAACACTAGGGAAAGAAATATCTGACGCTTGGTCTCTGTCTTAGTTACTTTCTTGTTGCTGGTACAAAATACACAAGTTAAGGGAGGAGAGGTTTATTTTTAGCTTACAGTTGCCTGGTTTCAAGGCATGACAATGTGGCAGAGAAGAAACAGTTCAGAGTGTGCCAGGCAGGAAGCAGTGACCTCTTGAGGGAACATGAAGGATGTATCTTCATTCATGTTATGAGAAATAGGCATGAAAAACTGATCAAACAATAAGCACAAACCTTTCTTTTCAGTGAACTAATAAAAATTAGTACTCTATCTTAACTATCTTGTGTATATATACATACTCTTAAAAATTTTTTTCTTTTCCCTTCTTTCTTTTCTCCATTCCCCATCCCTGTTTTTCTTTCCTTTTGAACAGTCTCTTCCAATTTCACAATATCTATTGTACATTTTGGATTTTATTTACTCTTTCAACTTCTTACACTACAGAGACAATATGATGTTTACACATGCAAGTCTGATTTATTTCACTTATGAGTATGGTCTCAAGTTGCATCCATGTACCTATAAAAGCCTCAAGTTTATCCTTCTTTATAGCTGAGTAATATTCTATTATATATATAAAAATACCACATATTTTTCATCCATTCCTCAGATGATTGGCATTTGGGTTTTTTCCAAGATTTAGCTATTACAAATTGTGATTCTATAAACTTGGATGTACATATATCTTTGTGGTATGATGTTCTTAATTCTTCTGGGAAAACACCCAAAAGGAGAATAGCTGGGTTGAATGGACCTCTAATCCTACTTTTCTGTGGAATCTCCAAACTGACTGCACAGTGGTTATACCAGTCTACACTCCCACCTATTTTGCTTGTTCTTTTTGTCTTCCATTCTTTTCCTGTCATCTCTAGTTTTAGTTGAGCATTTTATATGATCCCATTTTCTCTTCTGTCAGTATATCACTTGTACCACATTTAATTTTTTAGTGGTTGCCCTGGAGTTTGCAATGTACATGTACAATTAATCCAACTCCATTTTCAAATAATACTATACTACTTCACATATAGTCCAAGTGCCCATTAACAGCATATTCCAAAATTTTCCTGCTGTCTCTTACACCATTTCTGTCTTTCATTGCACTTATCCACATGCTGCACTGACCGAATATTCTGTTATCATTGTTTTGAGCAAACTAGTTTCTGAATGATGAATTGAAAATAATAAAAATGCTGAGCAACATAAGTAACTGCCTGGCAAGTGCAAGGTCCTGAGTTTGATTCCCAGTACCAAATAATAATAATAATAATAATAATAATAATTAATAATAGAGGGGGAAAACCCATTCAGGACCCCTTCTGTCTCTCATACAGAACCTTTCTTTGTCTCAATAAAAATGTTCTGCTCCTAACCTCCATTGTTCCTAAAATTCATTCTTCAATTTTAAAGAACACAGACTCATACTGGGCATCTTGTAGGTTGGGAGTTTCTCTCCCCTAAATCATTTGGAGGTCTCCCACCAAGATCATTGGACAGAGGTAAGACTTTGCTTTTGTTTTGTAGACTCTGAACTGGGACTCATGTAGGTAACAAATTTTTACGCTTCAAATTTTGGTATGTCTTTGCCCATTGCTTATAATTGCTTATGGTTTGTCTCATACAGTTTTGTTAAAATGATGATAAATCTAAATTAAAACATGGGAAGGTTATAAGGCTATGATATTTCTTTAACGAGACATTTTTCCTGTTTTGTTCTTATACATGTTGCCTTTGAACTAGTTACTAAATTTACTGGTACTCCTTGCTTGACTTTATTTAGACAATAGCACTAAAGAGAGCAACGTTAGCACATTCCTAGTAGATTTTTATATAAACTTCTGTAAAATATATCTCCTTAAATAAAATCTAGCTCAGACTTAGAAAATATACATGCTTATAATGAAACACGGGACTCTTTCCATCAGTTAAATGAGAAAATATACATGCTTATAATGAAACACGGGAATCTTTCCATCAGTTAAATGACACTAGGTCGGTGGCCATCCTTAAGACTTGGAGAAGGTTTCACTGGGACAGATTGGCTCTGAGCCTCCTTAACACGCTAGAGGAAATGTCAAGTCTGTTCTGCTTCAGTTTCCTTTCTCTAGCCTTACTTTTAATCTTTTCCTGACACTTCGTACTTTCCTTTTTCAAGACATATAAAATTAGAAAGAAAACTCTGAAGTGTTCCAACCTTCTCCTCCTAAATTAAGCTCATAGAAAATGAGCAATTGCAGCCACCACGGGGAACAGGAAGAGAATCAAGAAGCTAAGCCATGCCCTCCCATGAGCCAACCAGTGTACAGGCTGGGAGACGAGAAGACCAAAGCCCACCCCCCTGGCCTCAAGCTGGTAGTCTGAACATCGATTTGGAGGATAACAATATGCATTATAGCAACTATGGGGGATTTCCATCTGTCTTGTTTTTGAAATCCAATGTTTTGTTCCATTTTACTGTTTTGTTTTATTCCTGTATCTGGTAACCTGAGCAACTATTTCAAAGATAACAATATGCAATATAATAACCATTGTTAAAGTCCTATCATCTTGTTTTGAAAACCCATTTGGCTACTGTTGTTTTTGTTGTTGTTTTACTTTTGTTGTTCTTTGTTTATTTGTCTGCTTCTTGATTTTTCTGTTTTTTCATTTTTCTCTTTAAAAAAGTAATAAAGAAAATGAAGGGGATGCAGCTAAGTAGAGCACTTTCCTGCCGTGTGCAAAGCCATGGGTTTAATCCCCAGCTCTGCAAAGAAAGAGAAAATAAAAAAAAAGACCATACTTATTTTACTTTCTGTCATAGCTGGTATGTAGATGTCTCCCCCAAAGCCTCATGCACTCCTAGGTGGGGCTTTTCAGAGCTAGCTGCATCTAAGGCATGTGATACTGGGCTTAAGGGATCATGTTAGTAAATTAGTCCACTGATTGGGATTAGCATAGGTCTGGGTGTGTCCGAATGGATTTACTGAAAACAGAACCCGCCCTGCGTGAGGATGGCTCCACCCAAAAGCTGTATAGCCTGGATGGCATAAAAGGGAAAGGCAGGTTTGCTGCTTGCTGCTTGCTGCTTCCTGCCTTCTCTGCCCTGGGCTGTTTCTCCCCCGGAATACCTTTCTGCTGTGCTTCCCTGCTTGGAGTCAGCTGAGCATGGACTGAAACCTTTACAGACTGGCAGCCAAAATAAACCTTTTGTCCTTTAACTTGAGGGTGTTGGATACTTTTGTCTCAGTAACAAGAAATGGAACTAAGACACTCTCATTTCTGTCTTCTCTAATAGTCTTTCTTCATGTTAATCTGGGTTTCTACCTTCTGCTGCTTTTTTTCTCTCTAAAGAATTTCTCTCTAAAGAATTATTTTTATTTTTATTTTATTTATTTTCTTTCTTTGTATTTACTCCTCTCTTCTCTCTCTTATCTCTCTCTCTGTCTCTGTCTCTGTCTCTGTCTCTCTGTCTCAGCCATGCTGGTGCTGGAACCTAGGGGTGCACACATTCTAGGCAAGTGCTTTGTCATTGAGCTGTGTCCTTAGCCTCTTTGAAAGAAACATTTTCACATTGCTGGCAGGTCTGGTGTACTGGTGACAAATTCACTAATTTTTTGTTTGACCAAGAAAGTTTATTTCTTTCTTTTGAGGGACAATATCACCCTATACAGAATTCTAAATTGGTAGATTTTTTTTTCTTTCAATTCCTTAAAAATTTCATTCCATTCTCTTCTCACTGAAGTTTGATGTAATTCTTATCTTTTCTCTTCTATAGGTAGGGCTTCCTTCCATACCCCTACACCCCACCTTCTTTCAAATTTGCTCTTTGACTTTGATTTTCTGTAGTTGGAAAGCTTATGTCTTCAATGCTAGGGATAATTGATTATATCTAGGCACAGGTTTTTAGTGTTTATTCTATTTGTTCTCTGCATATTTAGAATCTGAAGTTTTGTGTCTGTCATTAATTTTAGAAAGCTCTCAGATACTGTTATTTCAAATGTTTCTTCTACTTCTTTTTCTTTTTCTAATATCCTCATTATGCTACATGTTTTACATTTCTATGATATTCTTTTTCATCTTTTCCATTTCTTTCCTCTTTGTTTTTTAACTTATGAAGTTTTCTTAGCATTTCTTTTTTATTGTAAAGAGAATAAATCTAATCAGAACATGACAATGAAAATGATACAGGACTTCAAAGCAATAAGAAATCAACAATGGCTACCATAATGGCTCTTGCTTTCTTCAAAATAACTGCCCATACCATCAGACATGATAAAAATAAAACAAAGCAAAACAGAATAAAACCAATCAAAACAAATCAATTAAAGTGTTACAGGACTTCAAAACCAGATAATAAGAAATCAACAATGGCTACCATAATACATCTTGTTATCTTCAAAATAGCTGCCCGTAAAATCAAACAAAATAAGACAGAATAAAACCAAACCTAACAAAACTATGAAAATGATAGAGGAATTCAAAACAATAGGAATTTAACAGTGGTTACCACCTTCCCTTTTTAGACATTTCCTCCCCTATCACTTTCACAATATCTATATCTATTGTACATTTTGGATCCCACTAGCTCCTTCAGTTCTTTATATGAGGGAAATAACACAATGTTCATCCCTATGAGTCCAAACTATTTCACTCATGAGCATGTTCCCAAGTTGCATCCATTTACCTACCAGAGCCTTGAGATTATCCTTCTTTATAGCAGAGTAGCTTTCCATTGTATAAAAATACCATACCTTTCTTATCATTCTGTGCTTGATGGGCAAGCTACTCCTACTTTTTCTGGGTCCTCATCATATTGTCTTCTCTGACCTTCAGTCCATGAATTTCCTTTTGAATCAAATGTATCTCTTGTATACTGCATATTGATGGATCTTATTTCTTGATCTACTCTTCCTGTGTTTCTTTTTATTGGTGAATTGAAGCCATCTACAATAATGGTTACAACTGGCATGCACTGGCTTGTCTCTGCCATGATGTCCTCCTGCTGTTGGCCCCCCACTCCCCCCCCCATTCAGTTGCCTGCCCTCTTTGGTGATACCACTCTGATGCTGTTCCATGGTCATCTCTTGAATATGCTTCAACTCTTTGTAGGGTTGGTTTCATGGTCATGGATTCCTTTAGTTGTTCTTTATCTTGAAAGTATCTCATTTTTCCACCAGTTTTGAAATATAGTTTTGCAGGGTACATCAATCTGGGTTGGAAGTTGTTTTCTTTTAGGATTTGGAACACTTCATTCCAAACTCTTCTTGATTTGATGGTTTGTGATGAGAAATCTGCCATGATTCTGATGGGTTTTCCTTTATACATGACCTTTTTTTTTAAACAGCCTTTAATATTCTATTCTTGTGTGGAATTTCTGAGGTCTTGATTACTATCTGTCTGGCATAGATTTATTTTGCTTATGGCTAGTCGAAGTTCTATATGCCTTGCTTAGCTGGATGCCAGGTCCTTTTCCCATGTTTGGGAAGTTTTCTGCTATTATTTCTGTAAATAGCCTTTTTATGTCATTTGTATTACCCCTACTTTTTCACTGACACCTATTACTTTTTTTGCTTTTATTTTTTAAAAAAAGCAAAACAGAAAAAATGATAGAAATGATACAGAATTTCAAAAGAATAGTGGAAAATTAACATTAATTAATATATTGAATATTGTTAGAAGTAGTTGTGCAGGTTATAACATTTAGGCACAAAAATGATCAAACAATCAAACAAAGCACAAACTGTTCTTTTGGATGAACTAACAGAGATTAGTAGTATAGCTATCTATCATATATATATATATACATATACATAAATATGTATGTATATATAAGATATATATACCATATATATATACACATATATATACCTATATACATATAATCTTTTCCCTTCTTACTTTTGTCTTTTCCCCTGTCCAAGTTGTTCTTTACTTTTGAGCACTTTCTTCCCCTTTCATTATCATAATATCTGTTGCACATTTTGGATCTTATTACTCTTTCAGGTTATTTTTTTACACTGGGGAGACATAATATTTACAAATATGAGTTTGATTTATTTCACTTATGAGTATGGTCTCAAATTACCTCTACTTACTTATAAAAACTCAAGATTATCCTTGTTTATAGTTGAGTAATATTCCATTGTATAAAAACACCCCATCTTTTTTATCCATTCTGTGGTTGATGGGCATTTGGGTTGCTTCCAAGATTTAGCTATTACAAATTGTGCTGCTATAAACATGGGTGCACCTATATCACTGTAGCTCATCATTTTCAATTTGTCTGGGAAATAATTTTTCTTTGTATCATCTTACAGCTGCTGAATTGTTATTTCCTTGTTATTTTTAAGAGATCTTTCCTTTTACAATCACTAGCTGCGATCTTGTCTTCAAAGTCTGAAAGCCTCTCTTCAATCTTTCAAGCAATTTTGCCATCTTTCGATGAAGTTTTTAATTTCCTGAATATATCTTTGAATCTATTTCATTTTCATGCATTATAATTCCTTTCTATATTGTTCATTCAAGGTTTCCATTGTTTTCTTATACTCCTCTTTTTTATCTATGTCTTCTTTAGATATGCTCAGTAATCCTTTCATTATGTTTGTGATTTCTTCTTTTACCTGCGATACTATATCTGATTTGATTACTTTTATATCCTCATGAAGTTGTTTCTTTACTTCAGTTGCTATCCTTTCAGAGATTTCACGTGTGTGACTTCCATTTCCTTCTATTGCTATATCTCCCAGACTTCTTCTGTGTGGGTTGGAGGTCTGAGATTACCTTTTCTGCCTTCATCTTGACATTTTTCTGGGTTCCTCCTGACAAGCCGGTTGTGGTGTCCTAGGTACTTCCTATGTTGGCTACTCCTCCATGGTGTAGGAGAATGGACCAGGCAACTGGGTTTCTCTAAATCCAGATTCCCAGGGAGGCAGTGGGGCATGGGACAGGCTTCTTTAGACCCTGAGGCTTCCCTGATGGCCATGGGTGCATGGTGGTGGACCGTTTCTCCTGTCAGCCTGCATGCCTACATCCATGAAGGTGGAAGGCACACAGGGGCATGTTTGTCTGATTCTCCTGGCCCCTTCTGGCTTCCCACAGGAATCAAGCTTCTTCAATGGTGGCCTGCAGGTGCACGGGGATATCTGGCTGTTTCTCCCTGCCCACGCTGGTTACCTGAGGAACAGGCACACAGGAGTGTGTCTGCTGTTTCTCCATGCCTGCGTCCTCAATTCTCTGTTGCTGTTACAATTTTTTATTTTTATCATTTTCTTTTGATTCTTTGCCTCTCCATCTCTGCCTATAATCCTTATTATATTAGGCCTATTAATCATCTCTTCTTGCATATTACCCACTTTTTCTAGGGGGACGCTTGACATGTTAACCTTAGTTATTTTAAATATCAGGTCTGTTAATTTCAAAATCTTCATCATATCAAAATCTGGTTCTGATTCTTACTCCATCCCTTCTAACTGCAGAAGCTGGTTTTCCATTTGGGGTTTTGAGTGTTTTGTTTTTTATCATGCCTGTAATCTCTTGTTAAACATAGGCATAACATATAGGGTTAAAAGAATTGCTCAGTAAACAGACCTTAGGTGTGAGCCTTGTGCTTTCCTACTTAGACATTAGGCTTCATTGACAGCCCTCATGTGTGAACCTCCCCTGTTGTTCTTGATTTTGTCTCCTCTTTTTGTCTTTAGATTTTCTTAGAGACCTCCTCTTCATTTAAGTTCAAGATGTGTATTTCTTTTCATTGTGATCTGTTATATACAGGATCCTGTTATTGTGGTAGTACCAAGTATGGGTAGAGAAAGTGCTCTCTAAGGTTACACTTAGGACTCAATCTCTCCGTGAGCTTGAGTTAAGTGTCTCACTTCTCCTATGTGAAAGGCTGAGGCAGAGGAAGCTGGAACTGGATATTTCCCTTCTCTCTCCCCTAATTGGTTAGACTCTGTTAAGTGGTGTCTTTGAGGGCAGGCATAATTAAGGAAAACAACCCTTGGCTGTTTCAAAATAGCTACTTTTTTCCACACCCAAGAAGAGGCATTAGACTTTTCTCTTATTTCAGGATAATTAGGAATCTTGTGGTAAAACTCAAAATAGAATGGCCATAACCTTTTTCCAAAATGAGGGTTTTCTTTTAAGCCCCAAGCTTTCCCACACTAAGCTTCCAGAACTTCATCTAGTACAGTTTATAGTTTTTCTTTTCCTACTGTACTGGTTCTGAACGTATGGTTCCACTGTGGTAAAATGCAAAAGGCAGTTCTCTGCATCCACCCATCTCTCCAGGGTTCCCAGCAACAGTTTGCCCTGTGACTTCAGATCTGTGACAGACCTAGGAAGAGCTGTTGATTTTCAGTTGTTCAGTTTTTTTCTTGTGATGATGAGAGGAAAGGCTTCCAAGTTCTTTGCATGCCAAACCAGAAACTGGAGGTCAGTGAACAAATTTCTATAAAAAGAGGGTAAATGTTTCAGATGAAATTAGGGCTCTATTTGGGACCCCAATTTATATCGACTATACTAATTCAAATATATGCATTGCCATGGCAACATTCAGCATTCAAATGTTAATTCCCAAGTTTAAAAAATCTCAGATACTATGCCTTAATTGCCAATCAAGGAATGATGTGAGATAGTGTAAGATTTTAAGACAGAAAGCTTGAGTTCAAATCTCAGTTTTACCACATACCAGGAAGAGCCTACTCTCTGGGTTTATCCCTATCTGTGAAGTAGCACTAGTAACTGTATAATACAGATATAGCTAGATGTAGGTACAGATATAAATGATATAAATGGAAGCCAAAATGATAACATTCACACAAAATTCATTTGCAAAGATGAAATACCAACTTATAGACATCTAATTCATACAAGTAATTATTTTTCTTCCTTATTTATAATTCTTCTTGTAATGTCTCTTAATTTCATAAAAGTAGATATATGTAGGTACCAGTATTAAATAATCTTAAAGAATTTAAATTCCTCATTCAATCAAAATTCTAAATTTCTCACAGATTATTAGATGTAAAAAAATATAATAGGAGACGATTGGTAGAAAAAAAACATAGTAGAAAAGGAGATAGTTGATTGCATGTTCTAAAAATTAATTTAGGTTTACAAGGTTAAAACACTCACATTTATCCTTCTTTATGACTGAACACTGGCTCAATCTTGAGACCATAATACTAAGTGAAATTAATCAGAAACAAAAAGTTAAATACCAGTGGTTTCTTTAATATTAGAAGCACAAAATATAAATAATTTAAAAAGCAAAATGAAAGATAGATGGTAGGAAACAGGTAGACTGTGGAGCTGGGAAGTGGATTTGGGGAAGGAGAGAGAAGAAAAGGCAGGGATGGGAGGGGGAATAAAAATGGTCACAATGCAGTATGTGTATGTACCAGCTCCCCAAGATGAATGTAATTATGTGTCGCAAGCATATGCTAACAAAATACTAAATTTACAAAAAATTTTAATTCAGAAAAACTGCACAAAGTTAAAAACAAGGCTCCTACAACCACCCTCTTCCCTCCAAGATGACTATCATGGCACCTCCAGAATCTCCCTCAGTGAGCTTTGGGTCACTGAAACTACACAATATCATCATACAATTTGCTGCAAATGCAAATCTCTGCTGCATGAAGCAGAGCAATATTTTTAATCCAAATGCAGAATTTTGTTAGTCTGAGCCCACATGCTAGCCTGTCAAAGATGTTTCTCAGTAACACACCTGTTATTTAACAAAAGTATGTGCATATTCTCAAAGTCTCAAGCCAAATCTTTGGAGATCATCAATACATGCCTTCAGTCACAAGTTATAGAAGTCATCTCTGACTCTTCTAAATAAAAAGATGAGTTTGGATGAGACAAAATTAAAACCCTAGAGAATTGGATTGTACCTGGGTGACCAGACTAAGAAAGTGGAGGCTAAGAGGAGGTGACATAGTTATCATTATGTAGGAACAGTCTATTTGAAGATATTCTCATCACTATCATCCAATGTCACTGCCTCTGCTCCAGAATGCAGATACTGCCCGTATCTTGGATGACACTAAAATTCTTTTGCATTGTTTGAATATACAAAAACAAGCATCTGATTAGCCAAGACTCTGCAATTTTCTTGGAAGCAGGACAGAAAAACTCTTCTGATGGCCTTTTATCATCAGGAATGAGAGGTTGGGCACTACACCCTATGTCATGAAGAACATGATAGGGAATGCTCTCAGTTATAGCAGCAAAGGTTGCATACCTTGCTATAATAAGGAAGATTAATAAATCAATAATAAAAGGACAGAACATTTGGGTATATTAATCTGGGAGGTTTTCTGGGACTATAACAAAATACCTGAAGCAAGTTATTATATAAAGAAAAGAGATTTACTTTAAATCATGATTCTGGAGCATCAAAATCAAGAGGTTTCATCTAGTGTTGATTTTCTTATTTATAGTATCCTGAAATGGCCCAGGAGATCACATAAAAGTAAAAGAGTGCACATGTATATATGTGTCCCCTCTTTTCTCTCTCTTTTTATAAAACCACCAGGACTCAATCATCAGACTCTACCCTAACAACTTTATCTAACCCAAATCACTTCTCAGATCCCACCCCTAAACATCAAAATCAAATGAAGTTTCCATCCTTAACACTTCACAGTAAGAATTAAATTTCAACACAGAAAGCCTTGGGGAATAGACTCAAACTATAGCCAAACCATAGCAATGGGGCATTTTTATTTTTTTAAAACAGTTTTGGAATAGCAAACAGATAAAGCAGAATTGATATTCCCAGGACATACATTGCTACCTCAGCATATCTGTTGGTCATTACAGGCATCTTTTCTGGTTAACCTGTGTAACCAAATATTTCAACTGTTATCCTGTGTTTAAGACCATAGGAAGCAGATTTAATTATATCCAATAGGTAAGAATGGTGATATAGCCTTTGGCCAAACACAAAAGCAGGATTACCAAATAGTGAGACCAATTTTCTGATGTGATTTTTAGAGAAGGTAATTCCAATATAGGAAGTTGTTTGATCTTTGGTAGAAACATTGAAACAAAAAAGCTATATGGGGGGAAAATTCAAACTGTGATGTTATGTTGTTGTTGAATGTAAGTGTTAATATATTTATTTGGGAATCCGTCTCTTTACTTCACAATTTTGAGCAAATATACCCACACATAACATGCCATCCAAAGTACAAAAGTAATGTGACCAAACAACAGAGGAATAAAAATGAATCAACACGAAGTCCATAAAAGGAAACAGAACTAATGCTCTTAGGGCTAAAAAGAACAACGTAGAAGGCCCATACAAAGCCCTGGTAAAGCACAGCTCACCATGTTATATCCCTTTCTTTTTCATCTGCTTGGCTCTGAACATGCAGAAAGAGGCTTCACTTTCTTCCAATACCCATTGTTAGAGAGTCAGATTCTTCAAACTACAAACTTACAGGATTCACCAACAAGCAAGCCCTCTCTGCAAACCAGTGCCATCCATGAGCCACCAGTGGCAGGAGGACAGCCAAACCCAAGCCTTTGCCCATGAGTCAGCACCATTTGTAGACTGCAGGGGAGAGAATAAGGATTTACCAAGAATCATGCCCTCTTTGTGAACCAACACCATGTGTGGGCCACTGCTGGTGGGGTGGGACAGCCAGACTCCAGCTCCTTCCAGCATATAGGCTGACAAACAAGAAGAGCCAATGCTTCACCACCACCCTGGTAAGCGAACAGCTGATCTAGAGAGACACGGGTTGTGATGATAGTTACTGAGGTGAAATGCAATTGGATGCTTCTGGTGTTTTAGTGCTTCACTGAACTTGCAGGTATAGGGCCAGTGTTTTGATCATCTATTCAGAGGGTAGTGGTATGCAGTGTGGCATCCAGGGAGGATCTCCTTCTGAAGGTGGTAGCCATTGTTAATTCCCTATTATCTTGTTTTGAAGCCCTGTATCATTTTCATTGTTTTGTTGGGTGGATTTTGTTCTGTTTGATTTTGTTATATCCGATGGTATGAGCAGTTATTTCAAAAATTGCAAGATATACTATGGTAGTCATTTTGGATTTACTGCTGTCTTGTTTTGAAGTCCTTTACTGCATTCATTGTTTTGTTTTGGTTCTATTCTGTTCTGTTTGGTTTGATTTTTACTATGTCTAAAGGTATCTGAAGCTATTTGGAAGACACCAAGAGGCATTATGGTAACTATTGCTGATTTTGTATTGTTTTGAAGTCCTGTATCACTTACACTGGTTTGTTTTGACAGGTTTTATTTTCCTTGGTTTTATCCTCTTTAAAATAAAAAAAACAACTAAACACTTTCCCTCATCCTATGAAGCCCTCTCTTCTCTACTGTACTTTTAACTCCAGTCAATAACTTGCCCCTTTCCTTCCATTATTATTTCTCAGTATTTATAGATGTGGCCATGACTTCATTCTTTCCAGATGCATTCAAAATGCATAATTTTGAAAAGACTGGGAAGGAGAGAAACAAGGGTTATTTTTATGATCCTGTGCATGTTCCCAGTTTATCAGTGTCTTCTCAATAATAAGAAAGTCTATGCTGGATGAGGCAGTTAGTCCCCTAAGTGGACCCATCTACCAGCCCTCCCTGCATATTGATTAACTGATTGATTTTCAAGATTTATAGAAACGTACTCACTGCCAAGGTCTCTGAGCACTTCCATGACAGTAATATTGGGCAACATAAAGAGGTATATGTTCCCTTTCTCAAAGGTTTTCTCTTGCCATTCAAGAGTTTATTAAAATTCCCATTAGAAGTAGATTTATGCCATGTATTAAAGGTCATCCAAACAAGATCTTCTCAAAGAACAAAAGGAAAAAGTTTAAAATACCACAGTATAGCCATTAAAAACCCTTCCCCCACGTGCAGAAATTCAAAGAAATGGAACCTTGGAAAAAAAACCTTGAAAGCCATTACTGATGGCTCCCAAACACTGACCCATGGTGTACTCTTTTATTGGTCCAAGTAAAATCAGAAAGTACAAAAGGCCAGCACAGTAAATTTTCTCAAAGTTAACTCAACTTAGAGCTAATTAGTATTCTGGTATGATACCGTTCCTAATTTTTGCTATTACAACATACTTTATTTTATCAAATTATGGTGATAGTAGCTGATAATTATTTAAAATAATAACTTCACTCATCAAAGCAAAAATGGCCAAGATTTATATTAACTCCCACTATTCTCTTCAAAAGTGTACTCCTTAATGAAATTTAAAACCTAGAAACCATTGATTTTGCAAGTAAAAAAAAAAAAGTATGACTCAGGGAGGCAATATGACTCTTAGGGACCCGAGCCAGTTAGTGACATAGTGTGGACTGAGAAGCTGACCTGACCCCACAGCACTGCCTCTTAAACCTCCAGGGTTCCAATAAATCTCTCTTGGGCATCAGCAGTGACTATTTGTCCTTCCTTCCATTTACAATTCCTTTCCCTATGGGCTGTCTCCTCCTCCTCCTGTTTATGTCTGTCTTCCCAGCAGCTGAGCCCAACTCCTTGAGAACAGAAGTAGGCGGTTACTTCCTGTCCCCTCACCCTGGCAGCCATGGGTACAGGTACCTGACCCAGGTCAAGCAACTCAGATGCTCCAACCTGGGGCTCTGAACCTGGAAAAAGTAACTCGCAGGAGCAGAGACCAGTAGAGATTTCGATTGCAGCAGAGCTGAAAGCCAGCAGCAGAAGGTGCAAATTACCTATGACTCCAGAGGTCTCCCCAGACAGCCCCTTCGGTGCAAGACCTTGATGTGCCCTGACTCCCCATCTCTCTTGAGTTCTACCTTTTCTTAGCCTGACTTTAGCCTATTTTTAAAAGTTTGTTTTAACATGAAAACATTCATTTTCACCTTACATTTTCCAAAAGAACCTGCCTTTACTTTTACTCTTTTTTACTGGTTATAGAGATTAAGAGATTTAATTTTGGCAGATTCATATATGCACATAATTTGGTCATTTTTAATCCAACATTACCTCCCTTCTCCTATCTTTCCCCTGAGTTTTACGTGAGGTTGCAGTGATCAGTGTATATAACCTATTCAAACAGGTAATGGGGGGTTGGATATGAGCAAAATTTTAGCCTGTTCCTTCCCATTGATTCTGTAAGTTACCTTAGATCCTTCCAAAAAGTTCCTCCTTTTCCATTTCAATTAGCCATGCTACATTTCTGCTATTTGCAGACAACAGTCCTGACTAGAGTTTCTTCTGAATTAGCACTGAACAGCCTCTGGATGTTTAAACCCAGGATTTCTCAAACAAGATTAGTAAAGACTAGTTATTTTGTTTACCTATTCCCACCTGTACAATTACTCAATTTACAGAATAAAACATAGGAATCTCAAATAAATTCAAATTTCACATGAACATCAGACAACGTATGCCTTGTGTAATAGCATTAACAGTATAATTATCAACAACAACTTAATAAGCAGCATTATTCTTTTATCTAAGATGCAAATGTTTAGTAGGCCTCCTGTGATTAATTTAAGCAACCCTACTCATGGGCCAGTATGTAGTCCTATTATATGTGACTAGAATACAAGTCGTACCATTACAGTCTCATCACACAGTCTGACAGCACCTCGTATGATCTGCAGTCCTTTGAAAGAGATAAGGGAACCATGTGTGATGGTGCACACCTGTAATCTCAACATTCTGGAAGGTTGAGACAAAAGGATCATAAATTCAATCCCATCCTGAGAAACTTAGCAACTTAGTGAGACCCTGTCTCAAAATTTAAAAATTTAAAAAGGGTTAGTGGTATACCACAGTGCCACACCCTTCCTTCATGATGTTTCTTGGAGCTGGCCTTGGAGCCAGCTGACAATGAACTAAATCCCCTTGAAACCATGAGCAAAATTAAGTCTCCTCCATTAAGCTGTGGTTTTAGGTATTGTGTTCAGCAATGTGAAAGCTGACTAATACAGAAAATTGGTACCAAGAGTGGGATCGTTGTTGTGATTGTACCTGATCATCTGGTTTAGAAGCCTTTAGAAGTGGTTTGCAGGAGGAATTTGGAAAGGTTTGGAGATGCAAGCTAGAAAAGTTCTAGAATGCTACAATCAGAGCCTGATTCTGGTCAGAGGTCAGAAGACCAGAATTCCAATAGGAATGCAGACAGTAAAGGCCAGGCTCAGGTCATTTCAGTTGGAAACAGAACTCCTTTGGCATTAGGATTACAGGTCATATATGTTATGCTCTAGCAGAAAACTCAACTATGTTTTTCCCATGTTCTAAGACATGGAAGAAGACTGAGATCGAAGACTATAGACTAATTGATTTACCACAGGGAAACTCAAAGGTAGCCCATCATTCAGGCTGTGGCATGGGTACTGATGGCTGCTTTTAGCCAGATTTATAGTGAGAACAATGGAGAAAAGAGCATAAAATTCGAAAACCTTAAATTTTGGCCAGAAAGAACCGTGTGTAAAGTTGGGGCTGCAGAAGGTATGACTGCTGAAGAGATTAACAACGTTAAAAAGAAACCAAATGCTTTGTACTGAGAGAAAAACAAAAGATGCCTTAAAAGTATCTCAGAAATCAGCAAACTCTACAAGTCCCAGACAAGTCAAGGTTGCAAAAGAAATGAGCATCTCATTTGAAAGGAGAATCCCTGGGACACTTGCTCAGGAAGGAAACCTGTTTCTTCAGTATTCATTTCACTATGCTCACCCAACCAGGCACAGAAGCCTCTACAGACACAGTTCTAGAGAGACTGGCTACTACTCAAGCTGGTAGCAGACCTTGGCATTGTCCATATGATTCTGGTTTCATTGACATGCAGAATGTGAGAATTGTAATGTCAGGAAGGTTTCCACCTAGATTTCCAAGGAAGGCCTGGGAGTCCAGACAAGGAACTCCTGAGAGGGAAGTGCATGACATTGTGGGAATGAATCCAAAAGTAAGCTGGAAATTCCAGGAAGCAGTGATACCATGAACATGTAATGTCTGCTAAGGAAAGCTGCAGGCTGTGAGCAGATCCAGCCCAAGAGAGATGCTGTGTGTGCTGCAACCAACAAACCCATAGGCGAGGCTGCCCAAGTCCTCTGGAATCTCATCTTCATTTACCCTGGGTGCCAAACATGGAGCTACAGGATTTAACATTTGCCCTGATGGATTTCAGTTTTGCTTTGGTATTATTATTTCCTATCCCTTTATTCCTCCCTTTTGGAATGGGCATGTTTAACCTGAGACACTGTACTTTGGAATTAAGTACTTTGTTTTCTGTTATTACAGAGGTTCAAGCTAAACATTTACTTTGAGCTTCAGAAAAGACCTGCATTTGGACTTTTGAAAAATACTGGAACTGTTGGGTCTTTGGGGAAGGAATTGTTGCATTTTGGGTTGTACACAAAATAGCCATATCATTTTAGATGGAGTTGTGTATTTGGGGATTAAGTACGATTTCAGGAGATAAATTTGGTTATGAAGTTGACAAGTGGTGGGATGTGACAATTTGGGTGGAATGTCAACTTGGTTGGCTTTTGGACATGTCCAGGGGATTGTAGAGCACATTTTTGGGTGTGTCTGGTTGGGTTGTAGAGGTGTGGCCTCAGGGTCCCTCTATGTCTGGTCCCGCACTCTTCCTTTCTGACACAGTTCCCTTGCTTTGCTTGAACTGCCACGAACTCAGAAGCTCTGCTCTACCCTTCTGTCATCATGTTTCTACCTTGGGGCCAGCAGATCATGGACTGAATGTCTTTGGAACCATGAGTCAAATTAAATCTGATCTTTAAATTGTGAGTGTCAGGCTTTGTATCCAGAAAAACAAAAGCTGACTAATGCAGCAGGGAAGTAAAGCAAGTTATGACTTCTGCCATGCTTGCTTATTGCTGTATTGAACACAGCAGGAGAAGGAAGTGAAAAATGAGAAAAAGGATAATTCTTATGTGGCTGTCTGACTTTGGACTCGATGTATTTAGAATCAGTTTGTTCATAACCCACCTTCTTGTGGGAAACCCTCCACTGAGCTCCTCTCCTTATGGATCTCCTCATCAGTGTGATACATCTCTATTCCAAGAGTGTGCTTTGAAAGCTTTCCTAGGCCTGGAGCAACAGATGTTCACCAGTTCTTCTGGTTTAGGTCACATCTTCCTTTGTCACTGCCCTAATGGACAGAACTCAGGACTACCACATATGGGTGACCACTACTTCCTAACCAGTGATAATCCTAACTCCATTTTGTTTCTTCTACCTCCTTTATAACAACCAGTGAGGTCTACAAACATTGAATATCTCAAATGCCACACAGCATTCAATCTAGAATGAGCTCTCAGTTCCTCAAACTTTCCCCCAATATCACCCACCTCAAGCCCAACTTCTAAAACAAGTCTCACTTGACTCTTCTTACTTCCAAGGCTGCCTGGCATGTAACTATCATTCCTCTGCCAAGTTGATACATCTCGTTTTGTTTGACTATGTTGCATCTGGTGGGGATCCAAGGGACTAGGGATCTTCTCATGAAGAGACCTTCCACTCTCCTGGTCTGTCTCTTCACCTTAACAATGAATGCAAGGGGTGAAATGAGGCTGACTGAAAACCAAAGATCCCTCCAGCACAAAATGAGGAATTCAAAAAAACAAAAGGAGAGTGAATCAGAGGTTTTACTTACAATATTGCAAAGGTGGGGAGACTGCCAAATAATGAACTGTATGTTAAGCAGAAGAAGAAAAAAAGCTCCAAAACTTCTTGGCCTGGTAACTTTGCCTTGTCAGTGGTACACTGATCCCTAAAAGTAACTGTTTCACTTATTGGCATAATTTAGGCCAACCAGGATCTTAGCCTTTGTTTCTGCAGAAAGCTAAGTTTCAAGGGCTCTAGGAATACATAGCAAATACATATAGAGGTCCCACACAGGGTAACTTCCCTACGTACATCATGAAAAATAAGTATGTGATCACCTTTATCATCTCCACCATGTCAGCCACCCAGACTATGCCCTATGCTGCTTACTTCCTTCTAACTGTCCCTACAGTTACATGCCTGTTTGTGGTGGGTTTTGATGGGTGCACTTCAATCATTACCTAGCAGTGAAGTATTACTCTACAAATATCTGAAATACATAGCATTGGCTTCGTCAGCTGTTAGTTAGTATTGGGAACTTGGTTGTTGGAGGCCAAAAAGAAGACAATACCCACCAGGAATCTGTGAAATATATAAAACTGTCTTTTCTAACTTGGAAGATAAATATTGTACTTAATGAGCTTTCAATCCTAATGGGAAATACATCAGTGATGTGTTAGCTGTTGTTGACTAGTTTTCATAAGAAAGTATCTGCAGATGTACAAGTGTTACTTTTTGGATCTTTATTGTCCCTCAAAGGCTCAGATGTTTTGTGCTTGGCCCTAGGCCAATGGCATTTTGTGGGATGGTGGCACTTTCAGGAGGTAAGGCCTAATAAAAGGAAATTACATCTTTGGAAGAGTGTCCTTGAAGGAGATACTGAGATCTCTCTCTCTACCCCCCTTTCTCTCTCCCTCTCTCTCTTTCTCTCTCTCCTTTTCTCTCTCTCCCTTTTTGTCTCTCTCTCTCCCCCTTTTCTTTCTCCCTCTCTCTCTCCCTTTCTCTTTCTCTCTTTCTCTCTCCCTCTCTCTCCCCTTTTCTCTTTCCCTCTTTCTTTCTCTCCCTTTCTCTCTCTTTCTCTCTCCTTCCTGACCACAAGTACTCAGTCTATCACATACTCCCCAAATGATGTTCTGCTTTACCACAAACCACAAGTAACAAGGCTAAGTGACCAAGGAATGAAACTATGTGCCAATTTCTTCCTTCCTCTGGCAGAAAATTGTTGTAGAGCTTTGGTCATTGGGAGTTGATCAAAACATATGGAGTGTTTGAATTTTAAAATTTACTACAAACAAAGACATGCTGCAATAATCCCACTGAAAATGCTCCTCTTCCCTTCAAGCACACTTATACTACCATTCTTGGCAATGTGTCTTTTGCTTCATTAAGTTTTTATTTAAATTTAAACATTGAACTGTCACTGAATTTTCAATCAGTTCTTGTATAGTATGCTAAGTTTAATTGTGTCAACTTGACTGGCTAGGAAGCTGCCTAGGGAATTACTAAAACATACTTCTGGAAGTATCTGAGTGAGTCATGGAGGTGTGACCTTGGCTACTATATATGGTTCCTGGCCATGTCCTTTCTGGCAGTGTTCCCGTGCTCTACTTGCCCAACCACTGTGAATAAAGTGTCTTTACTTTGCCATGCCCTTCTGCCATGCTATTCCTGCTTTACAGCCAGTTGGTCATGGACTGAATCCCCTGTAACTATGAACCAAATTAAACCTCTCCTCCTTTAAACTGTGAGTGTCAAGTATTTTGTCCTAGGGTAACAGGAAAGCTAATACATATGGAGACATGGGCTGTGTTGACAGCTAAGGTTTAATAGTCCAAATGGAATCTACAGATCCCTTCAAAACAGAACTCCCTCACAAAACAGTAGTGATGTTGAGCTAGTAACAGAGTTTTAGTCAGTGGAGCATCAGTAGGGATTCTAAGCACCGCAAGACAGCGCTTACTCAAACACAGCCAGACCTGTGTGCTTATCTACATAGGAGTGAGAACGAGAGCTGGGTGTGAACATTAATGGAACTTTCTCTTCATCCTAAAGCTCGTCAAGGTGGAATAGCTATGTAGCACACTAACAGAGAGGATTAAACAGCAGAAACTTCCGGGTGAGAAGGAGCAGTAGCCCAGAAGAGCTGCCCAAGGTCAAAAGGGCTTTGAAAATGGTCCTGCAGCACCAACCATGCACGATCGCATGATCGCGGCAGTATGCGTGTTGCCGAATTAGCATTATAGAGAGCATGCCCACCAGGGGCAGCAGCCGGTGTGGATATGTGTCCCTGAGCCTGTGAGACACCCTGGCGACTCCTGAAATAATTGTGGGACTTTTTGAGGGATTGGTGATGGACTGAAAAAGAAGAGCAGAGCTGGAATGACCTGCGTTACAGTTTTTGACTTTTCTGCATCCTGACCTCGTTTCTAGAGAGTCACTGAAATTGCCTCCCACATCACAGAGAAAACAAAGGCTATGATACACGCCCCCCCCCCACAGTTTCTTATCTTTCAGCACCTCAGGCTAGATTCTTGATCAGTGTCCCTGCCACAAGAATGATGGGAAGCCCTCATGAATGGGGCTGGTGGCCTTATAAAGCAGGTAGGAAAAGCATTTGTCTCGTTTTGAACCTTTGCCCTCCACTATGTGAAGACATAGCAATAAGCCGCCATCTTGAAAACAGCAATGCTTGCTCCACACTGAATCTGCTGGTTCCTTGAACTTGGAATTCTCTGGTCTCTGGAGTTGTAACAAATGAATTTCTGTTCTCTATAAACTACCTAGTGTTGGATGTTTTGTTGTAGAAGCCCAAGTGGACTGAGACAGTAGCTAAACTAACAGTGACCTAAGACCGTAGACTATGAATATGCTATGAGGGTTATGGGTTGGGCAGGAGTGGTCAACCAATAGGACAGAGAACTGAGGTTTGAAAGGTCAGAAGAAATCAAGAAAAACAAAATAAAATAGTAGGCTCCACAAACACAAAACCAAGTCACAGGGCAGCTTCAGTTTAGAGGAAAGGATTAGCCAGCTGCTCATTTGAGCTGAGGTCTAACTGAGGAAGAGAAAGGGAATGTCCCTTGAAGGAAGGTTGTCTCAATCTCTTTAAAAGTGAACTACTGGATCCAAATGTCCTCCCAGGGAACAGCTGTCCAGGACATGTCGGTAAAGTGAACTAGAGTTCTTAAATTGTGGGGGGAAAAACCCACATGGATTGGCATAGAAAGACAATAAACTTAAAAGCAGCAAGTCCATTACTTTTTTTCTATCAAGATTGACATCTATCAATAAATATCAATTTCTACCTGGGCTAGACATGTGATAGATGAATCATATATTTACAGTGAAAAAGTTCACTGACCAAAAAGATAATAAAATAATCATTTAAATTAAATATTTTCTTTATTAGATTTCATTTTCCAGTTGTTTTAACTTAATAGAATTTTTCTCCTTAATTTCAAAGTATATAATGCTTTTTGACTGAACACTGATTACCTTTCCAGCCCAATGGCTTTTTTCTGTCAATGGCAATTAAATCCACAGAGATGATTTCTTTGTAACATTTGAGATTCTTGTTTTCCCACTGCACATCAGACATTTTTGCTCAAGTCAACCAACTTTTGTTAGGGAAATTTTATTTGATAAGACAGGATCTGAAATCCTCCAATTAAAAATGCAAACATCTTAGGGCATGCTGTTTGCAAAAGTTTCATGTATATTTACTGTAAGGCTTTGTTTATTTTGATAGACTGAAAAAGCTTGACTATTATATCTTCTTGAAGTATGCTTTATAGGTTCTCATCTTGTTAATAATATAGACCTCTGGAAATTTTTAAATGTTATTTGCTACTGTGCAGCTACATAGTTTTTATACAGGACTTTGAATCTCATCGTTTTTGCATGATCACTACCTACCACTTTGTGATTATAGAGAACAGAGATCAAAACAGCCTCAATCTCAAAACAAAACCCACATTTTAAACCATGATTTTCAAACCAAAAGAAAAAAAAATCAGAATAAAACACAAAGCTTTGATTATTCCTTTCTTCCTTTCTCTAAACTATACAAATTAATTCTATGTGCTAACGTGCTTTAAATGTTATTTTCTAGTGTCACAACTCAAAAAGAAAACCTCATTTCTCTGACAACAGAATAAAATTAATTGAAACACACAATTCAACTGATCTTGGGCTTTCATCTACAATGGCACTCTTTCTACCTGAGTTTTTTATTCACCAATCTAAATATAATTAGATTCTACCAATGAGGAGTACTTGACACAGACGTTTGGGAAGCAGAAAAAAAATGCACAGCTCTCAAGAACTAAGTCTCTGTTCTAAATGCCCAGACAATAGAGATAAACCAGCCCACTTCTTATTAGAAGGAAACTGAAGTATTGTTTTTATCCATTTTGCTATAACAGGGTTAATTACAGCCCATTATATTTTTATTTGGATTTTTTGTATTTTATCAGAGTACAGTTGTTTCTTGGTGTCTTTGGGGCAGGAGCATTGTTTTAGCATTGGAATTTGTGGCCAGTTAAGCAAGATAGTGAAACCTCATTTCAAAAATGAGGAAAGGAAGCAAGAGAAAAGGGAAGGGAAAGGAAAATAAGAGAAAGGAGGGGAGGGGAGGACACAGGAGAGGACAGGAGGAGATAGGAGAGGAGAGCAGACGACAGGAGAGGAGATGGAGAGAAGAATCTAAGCAGGGATTTACTTTTGCTATTTTCTTCTCATCCAACCACATAAGCTTTCAGTTTCAGATTTAGCAGTGTAAAGTCTTACTTCTATTGATGCCCAAGGTAAGACTTCTCTGAGTTGTGGGCTTCCAGAAGTTTCTAGAATTTCCCAAAATGGAGGATCTGCCTGGGCAATGAGGATGACTTGTCACATGTAGTCTTTGATAATCACTCATACCTAGGAATCGAGGAAAATAAATAAACTGTTAATAACTAGAGTTTACTTTCTGCAAACCTCTTCCACTCTGTAGGTTCAGAAAAATAATTAGCCACTCTCACTGTTTTGAAGACCAGTTCTTAAAAGGTGGCTCAAATATGATAGAATGTTTCTGTCTTTTAAGAATAAGAAAGTGGTATCACTCAAGTCTAAATATCTTTCTGTGCAGTGGAATCAGTGATATGTTTTTTAAAAGAAGAAAGTTGGAAATTTTTATAAAAAATGCAATTTACCTCCATGGTGCTTGCATATAATAGAGCATTTTATAATGGTGTGCAGCAAAGATTGTTAACACACTTTGAAGGAAGAAAAGGGAAGAAAAAAGGTGGCATTCTTTCAACTTAACAGCAGTTTTCTTTAATTTGTAGAAAAGAAAAAACAAAGAGTTTCTCCGAAAACAACATCTGTGTAAAGCCGTTTAAATGTGCTGTTTTAATCATTGCCTCAAACACAGGGGATTTTCTATGACCATTTGTTACAACTCTTGAGTTTAACCTCCTCAAAATTCATTCTACCCTGTTCACTTGTTCAGATGACATTTGATCTGTTTTCTTAATTGAACATTTTCCTATTAAATTGAAATAAAAAATACAAGAGAATCAGATGTAATAATTGTAGCTTTCCTCCAGAAGTTAAAAAATAAAAACTAACAGTATAGACCTTCCCCCAAAAAACTCTGAGACAGAAGGATGAAGATAGCTAAGCATTGTCCAGAATAGTGCTTGATGTATTTTGCCTATTTGTGAAAATTTTTGATTCCCAAAAGTTATGGAACATGAGTTGGTATATTCATTGCTTCTTGTGGAGCACACTGATACAGCTCCTTTACTTTGATGACAGCATAATGGAAAAAGCCAAGAAAGTAATAAAATAAAATAAAACTTTTTCTTTGTTAAAAGTAATAAATGTTAGCCATGGCCTTGTCCTTAATAGTTTGGGACTTTGGATTTTGAACAAGACAAATAAACATGGCCTGAAATAGTTTAAGACAAGGTCAATTTTTTAATTTCTTATCATCAACCAAGAGAAAACAATGGATTAGGAATATCATTATCCATGATTAAGAATGTACCCGAGGCCAACACTGAACTAATTGCATTATATAAAGGATCTCATTCAATTTTAATGCTTTCTCTGTGTAGGGAGAACCTATTGTTAATGAGGGTGGCAGTACAAGGCAGCAACACAATGGGAAAGGAAGGCTGGCTTTTTGGTTTGGCTGAGATATGCAGTTGCCTTCTGGAATCATTTTGTGACTATCACAGGTATTAACAGCCTTGTGCTTAACCAATGGATGAGAAAGAAAAAATGTTCAAGTTTAATAGGCAGGATGGCCACTCTTCAAAAGCAAGGCCAGCCATCTGTCATGTTTCATAAGATCTTCAGGTCAGTAAGAAACAACTAAATCTGGGGAAATGATGAAAGAGTCTCCATCTTTCCTACCTGTACCCACCCCTTCCCTCCTGATCAGGACATCTGTGTTGTTTTCACATGAGCTCTCCATAGATTCTATCAGCAACTTATTTCATTCAGTCCTTCATTCACTCCAGTGGGACAATCAATCTGTCTTTCTTCACCAACCTACTACTCTCATTTCCTCTTAATCCTAGCTCTCAATTTCGGAAAGGTGCAGCCCTCAATGCTGCTCCCTCTCCACTTACCTTCCATCTTCCCTACATACAGGGCTTGGAATTTCTTTCCCAAGCAGGTCATAAAGTCCTTCAAGGGCCAGAATTCTCCTTGTGCTTTCTGTTAAGTTAAAGCACTAAGAATAATTTTATTCGTATTTAAATTGAAGATACTGAACCAGAGAATGTGTCTTCCAACCACACTGATCTATTAGGGTGCCTAAGGCTCAGGGACTCAGACTGCTGGATGCATTATTCAGCTAGCTTATTGATTTTACCTCCATTTGTAATAAACATACGTGTCCTCTTCCCCAACAGTACCTCGGTAAGTACTTTCCTTAAAACGGGCTATTGGTTTCTATGAACTACTTAAGTACTTAATTTTTATGAGTACAGGGCTCCTGGGTCCATCAAAATTCTTGTGAATGAATAAGCCTTCTTAATTACATCACTCTGGATTTTGGTTTTATTTTTCATTAAATAATCCTACTCATTTGTGTTTGTTTCTTTAATCTATTCTGTGATGTCCTGTAAACACAGATTGCTCAGAGATTATACAACTACAAGTCTGTGTTTTGCTCAAAGTCCAATTCACAAATGCCTTCCCCCAAAAGTGACTCTATTTCCTCTACTCATTAGCCATTGGCCAGAACAGGTCATATGATTATAACTCACTTGCAAGGGAAGCTGGGAAGAGAAGAGGATCATGCATATATTCAGCAAGCATTTATTAATGGTCTCTGACATACATTCTTTGAAATCCAACTCAAATGTCTTTTTCTCCATGAAGTTCTCTCCGGTGGTTCCCAAGTGGATGTGGCCTCATATTTGTTCCAAATTCTCACCCTGCCACAGTGACATTCATCCACATTTCCCATGTGCCATAGATGAAATGTGCATGTTATTTTTTACTGACATAAGGTAATTGTGCAAATTTTGGCAGTACAGTGTGATAATTCAGTGTATGTATATAACGTGTAATGATCAAGTTGGGGTAATCAGCGTTTGCCTCTCCCTGAACATTTACCGTTTCTTTGTGTTGAGAATCTTCATACTCCTCTCTTCCTAATGCTTATAAAATACATAGTAAATTGTTCAGTTCACCTCGCTTGTCAACTTGATTGGATTGAGAAATGCTTAGGTAATTAGTAAGCTAAAGTTTTCGAGATGTCTGGGTGTGACTGGTAACATTTCTGGAGACAACTGGCATGTGGATCTGCTCACTGAGAGGAGAAGACCTACTGTGAATGTGGTAGCACCATCTGGTAGGCAGGGGACTCAGATGGAACAACATCACAAGAAAGGATGCCTCCTGCCAGGTGCACACTGCACTTTTCTTCAGCAGGTGTATCTTTGCTGTAGCCATCACCCACGTACCTCAACCCCAACCTTTTCATTCAGCCTTGCTATGAGGGCTCACACTTGTCACTCCCCACAGGGCCTCCTAGCCATTAGCCTCAGTCTGGGGTTGCCACATGGGGCCGTCTTATTCTGAGGCTTCCAGCATCTTGGACTGAGCACTGCTGGATCCTCTGGTTCTTCACCCTGCAGACAGCCATTGTGGGACTATCCAACTCCAGATCCTGTTAGCCAGTCTAGAACATTCCTCAGTCCTCTGAAGAATCCTGACTTGATACTATAGTCGCCTCGAACTATAGTCACCTTGAACTATAGTCACCTTATAACCAAGTAACATCACAACTTATACGATCCCATGAGACTGTGTTTTGGTCCTTGTTACTGATCTTCCCTTATCCTTTTTCCCCTACCCTTCTCAGCCTCTAGCAACCACTATTATACTCTCTGCTTCTCTGAAACCAACTTTTTGAAACTTTCACATATGAATAAGGACATGCAGCATTTGTTTGTCTGTGCCTGGCTGATTTCACTTAATGTAATGATCTCTGGTTCCATCTGCATTGCCATAAACAACAGAATTTCATTCTTCTTCATGGATGAATAATATTCCATTGTATATATCATATTTTCTTTGTCAAAGGTATTTATGTTATTTATAATTTCCTAACCCTAAGCTCCTTGAAGTAGGGACCCTGTCTTATCTCAGATGCTGTCTTTGAAGCCTAGGGCAACTCAAAGATGTTTGCTGTGTTCACAGGGATCAGACAGGGATCAAGGAATGAAAGTATCCAAAGAATGCCTTTGAGACAATAATAGGGGAAAAAGCAACAAGTTTATTGAAATTCAGACACAAAAGCTCCTCCTAAAATATTTTCCAATTTCTTATCTTTGGTGGACATAGCAAGTCGGTGTCATTTGAAAACACTGGCCATGACTGAGCAATATATTACAGATTGTGTAATATTGGCAGCTTAAAAAATATGTTCCTTTGAACAAGGCCCCTGTAAGGCAAAGCTTTTCCTCCCAGCACAGCTTTAAAAGTTAGAAGGCAGCATTCTGCCCATTCCAAATCACAAGAAGTGAAGTATCAAGTCCTAAGTGCCCCCCAGTGACTGAGTGGGCTAGCTGGAGTGGGTTTTTTTCCTTTCTACTTTGCAGAAAGAAAAGACAGTAAAAGTTCCTTCAGTGAACTGCCAAGATGCTCCCAAGCCATTGTGCAGAATCATTGTCAGGTTAAATTAGGGAGTACAGAGTCCATGAGTGTAAAAAAATCAATACTTGATGGAAGATTGCTCCCTGGAAAATCTGTTTTGATTCCAGGATTAATTCGCGACCAAAGGCTCCTGCAAAATGACATGCCATTAGTCAGAAAATGAACACATTCTATCCTTGAAATTGGATGGAAATATGTCAGCTGATTGACCCATTCATTCTCCTACTCTCTGGGCAGAAAGAGTAGGTGTGGTAGTTGTGTGAATTAGTGCCCCAAACCTGATCCATTTTCAAAATAGGATAAAAAAAATATTTTTTTGAAGTCCAATGTGAATTGGG
This sequence comes from Dolichotis patagonum, assembly GCA_004027295.1. NCBI lineage: Eukaryota > Metazoa > Chordata > Mammalia > Rodentia > Caviidae > Dolichotis > Dolichotis patagonum. Next base: position 23,005 of record PVJX010011918.1, on the reverse strand, counting down.
AGTAGTCTCTAGGCCATTGTTGGAAAGCTATTGCAAATGTGTTTCATCAAGGCAAATGCATTTGTCCGGAAGAGCCAGCTCTCCTGAGTTTTCTAAGCCTTAGAATAAACCCTACTAAAAATCTTAAAATAAAACAAGGACTTTCCCCCCCTCAAAGCAGTGACCTGCAATATTAATGGCAATGTAATTTCTTTGTCATCTATAAAGTAACACTCTTCACACTCCTCTTTGCTAGGTTTCTTCAACTGAAAACTTTTACGAGAGGAAGAATTGGCTCTTCAGTTGTGCTGACATCACAAAGTTCAGGGCCTTTCCTGCTGTGTGTAGTTTATCAGCAGTAGGGTTGAATTGAATCCCACAGACTTTTCTACATGTAAAATTTTCTGTCTTTGTCTCACTAAATCAAGTCCAACCTGATGCTGGGGCTACTGGTCACCATTCGGGATGTTTTTCCATCCCATGGTGATATCAAGGCCCCAGGAGCTTAGACAGAAAGAATATTTGGCGATACACTTTTGTTCTTCAGTCTTCCGTACTGGTCACCAGCAGCCTCCCAACTCAAACTTACGTAGACCTCTGAAACCAGGTGATTCAACAGTTTCACTCAGAAACAGAAAATCTTACTGACCCTGAAGTTTGAGAACCAAGAATCAAGCCTCTCTCTCTTCTCTCCTTTGCACACATCTGTCCTTTTCCTAAAATACACACACATCTCTCCATCTCCTCCTCCTTCATCCCTTCCTCCTCTTCTTCCTCTTCCTTCTCTTCCTCTATTTCTTCCTCTTTCTCACCCTCCTTCTCTTCCTCCAGTCTCACCATGGTAAAAACCAAAGCAAGGAGAAGGAGTTGTGTTCAAACACTAAGCTTTCCTTCTTTTGGCAGGAGAGCCACATACCTGATGAGCTTTTTAGAAACGGAAAGGGGGATTAAAAACAGACAAAATCCACTTAGCATATTGATCAGATCCATGCACCGACACTCCTGCAGGGCTGCTCTCCAACATCCCCACCGAAGCTTCCAGCTCTTCCCTGCTTCCTCTCACACAGACAAGGCCTCACCTTCCTGTGCAAAGGAGCATTTTAATCTACTTGCTGTTGTACTCTGGACCCACACCATGGCTATAAATGATGCCAAACACACTGGACACAGGGCACTGGAAGCAGGTCATGGCATCCAGAGTTTGTGTTCATTCACTGGGAGTGAAATTGCCAGAAGCTCACCTCCCTACCTGAACATCTTTCCCCCTACAGTACCATAAACAAACACAGCTCACAAACAGGCGGCAAAAACTGTCCCCACAGGAGAGGACTGCAGGGCTGAGCCTCTCACCCGTGGAGACTTCATTAGAATCCTCTTACTCAAGGGTAAATTGAGATGGCAGGAGATCATCTTGAAACCTTCATTTAAAAAAGCTAAGCTTCAAAATTGCTGTATAGGTTTTGGTACTCGAGACGCAGAGAACTCCTATTATCCCAGCTTACCAGCTCGCCCTCCACACTACTGCTCATGTTGACAGTGCTCTGCATTCAGGGGAGAGGACCTTAGAGAAGAAAGCAGTCAGCACCAAAGGAATGCCTTACTAGCCTGAGGTCTGACACAAGGACCTAGCTCCAGGACAACAACCTGCAGGAGGAGCTTGGGCACTATGGGCACCCAAATTAGTGACCCCAGGAAGCAATTACATTAGTGTATTATGTTATCATTTAAGATTATTACTGTTGTATTAGTATATGAATCTCTGCTCTTTATAAAGTGTGAATTACAGCTTTCTGCGAGACCAAGGCAAGAGGATCACAAGTTCAAGACCTAAACAATTTAGTGAAATAGTAAGAGCTTGTTGCAAAAGTAAAAAATTTTTAAAAGACCTAGGAATGTACCTCAGTGCAATGACCCTGAGTTTAAGCCTCATAAACACAGAAAGAGAGAGAGAAGAGAGACAGAAAGAGAGAGAGGCAGAGACAGAGACAGAGACAGAGACAGAGACAGAGACTGACAAAAAGACAGAGGCTCAAATAGCCAAAAAGGAAAAGTATACAATTAGGGAAAAACAATAGTCCAAAATACTAGTGATGTTTAAGGCTTGCAAGATGGAAAGATGGTTTCTGGAGAAAACCCTTGGCCACTCTTAAGCAATGCACAAATGTGTGCTTTGAAAAATCACTGGTTTACTTGAATTGCTTGTATTCTGTCATTTGAATGAGCTTCTGCCCAGTTAACTGGATCCAAGGGGAGGCACTAAAACCTAGCAAGCCAGTCATAGCCACCAGGGAGGTCCGGGAGTCCCAACTTCGGTATTGTTTTGTGAAAGTTGCAGAATTGTAATCACTAGAGGCAGGCAGAATAGCAGACAGCCAGAGCTCCATAAGGAAAACATGTCCACCTGAACACTTGTCCTTTGTCCTCTGGCTTCTAGGTCACACACAGATGGCTGAGGTCATGGAAGCCACCAGAGAACTGTGGAGGAACTGCCATGGAGACAATCACACACACACACACACACACACACACACACACACACACACACACCTGTCCCCCTTCTGGGCTGCTTTCTCAGCTGTGCAAAGCACAGCCAAGCCAGTGGTTTCACAGCTGGATTTGAGGCTGTCTCACTCCTGTCTCCTTCTCCCACCTCTACTCTGGCTCACGCACTCCTTCCTTTGCCAGATAACTCAGCTCTCAGGGTCTTTTCCCTTTTTCCTCTCAGTAGCACCTTCCAAGAACATCGACTTGTGTGCTCTCTTGGCAGTATGTTTTGGAGGTCTTGGTTCTAAGTCAAAGCATAAAATACTTAGAGAGCATAGGATTTGGAATCAAACCAAACTGGGATCAAAATCTTATGGGCGAATTCTTAGGAAAATAAAACTTATATGGCTTATTTTTCTGGCTGTTTAGCCATCAGAAAGAGATCTTATTTCACAAGGGTGGACTTTAGCATGGGTTCACAATGCCCTTTCCCTGGACCTGGTTTTGCCTTTCCAAGTACGGGGGAGCCCCTCAAATGGAGTGACAACTCCCCTTCCTAGATACTCCTAAGCTAACTGATGAGGTAGATGACTGTTTTTAAATCCCAGCTCTCCCCCATCTACCAATCCTTTCCATTCCTGTGAAAATTGGAACAAGTTATTTTGTTTCTCAAAGTCCAAACTTCATCATCAGCCGGGACTGAAATAATCACCGTCCCACTGGGCTGCTGTGAGAACCAATGACATAAGCTCCTATCACTGGTGTTCCATAAAAGGGTCATCTTTTCCTAGTAAAGATTATTCTGCTTGATACACTATATCCAAATAATGTTTCCAGATACTCCTTAATGCCAAAAAGAATGGGCCACTATCTAAGTTCTTGGTCAAAAATTCTCCCAAAATCAGAAGTCTTCTCACTCATTTCAGACTGTAGGTCAAAGGTCCAGAGAAGAATTTGGCAAGGCATGCATCATCAGTCAAAGCCAAACTATTAGAAAAATTCATTGAGTCAAAAGTCTTCTATTTTTAGGATTTATCTTTAATACTAATTTCTGTCTTTTTCTTCTCTCCAAACCCTTTCTCCTTAGAGAATATAGCAAGAAAGACAAACTTGAGATAAAGATCATTCATTTATTTGCTGTTTGTTTGGTACTGAAAGAATACACAGATAAATTTACAATGTCAAAAAACTGGCTGGATTATGAAATCCCACAAAGAAAAGCTTCAGTAAGATTTTACCCATCAAGTAAATTCTCTTGCAGAACCCAAAACAATGAGACTTTGAACAATAACTAGATTTCAGTTTTGAAGTTCATTTAGGTATTTCTGAAAGAAATTATTTTGTGGGCTTTCCTACTTTGTCTTATAAATGACAACAAACTTCATGTGTGACTTTCCATCAGGGTTTGGAGATGTAGTTCACAGAAGTTAATGACTTTTTTTCTCTTCAATTTCACCTTGTAAGATAAAACAGAGCTGCACTAGAATTTTCCTATAGCAAGGTGACTGGTCAATAAATACTTTGCTACTTGTTCTATCAATGCCATCAAAATATTGTTTAATAATTTAGAAACAACCATGTAATTTTCTTCCCTAGCAAGAGCAAATTAAGCACTTACTAAATAATTGACAAAAGTACTTAATTCTAGGGATGTCTTGAGAGCACACTATCATTCAAAAAAATTAAAATAAAGTTTCTCATCAATTGTTCAACACATTACTTTTATTTTCATACAGTGTTCATGCCTGGTTATGTCCTAAATGCTAGATCAGAGTCTGTCCCCCCAACTTTGATTTTCTTATTCAAAAGTGGTTTGCAGGTGTCTATATTGGGCTGTCAATATCTTGGTCAATACCCCTTGGAAAGGTGGGGTAAGGTTTAAGTGAATTTGATAAAAGCCCCCTTCTGTAGGCCTGTCAGGAACACAAACTGCCAATAAGTGTTGTTCCTTGGAATTTTGATCTCAGGTAATCTCAGATAATAAGATAATAAGATGATCCTCTCAAGGACACTCAGACTCCATTCCCTTTGCATTTCCCATCTGCCAAAACAACTGCTCCCTCATCACTGGGCTTCCACAACTCTCTTAAATAGCCCATTTATGGGCCTTCAAGGCCTTGTACCTAGCACTTTAACCACCAAACTGTCCTGGGTAGACTCAGAGGTCATAGGCCAGCACAAGTTACAAAGATGGGAAGAAATAAGTACCATGTCTTCAGTCTTTAGTCTGACAGTCATTTTCTAGAATGTTCTCTTCTCATTGCACTTCCCCATATCATGAGTCTAAGAACAGTACTCTAAATTACTCAAATAAAAGCCCATTCCTTCACTTTCCAGCATTTCCTGTGGACCCAACACTAAGGGAGTACAGGAGAACATCAGCCCACCTTTCCAACACCATCTGCTCTCTGGCCTCGCAAGCCCAGTGGCCTTCCTGATTGGGGGATGACACAGGATCTCCCAATGACATAGGAAAAATAGTGTAACTCCTAGCTTTCTAGATATCCAATACACTGAGTTCAAGTCCCACAAAATCAAAGAATGAATTCTAAGGAACAATGGAGGTTAAGAATACAAAATATTTATTGAGAGGGAGAGATACAGCTCCTAAAAGACAGCGTGGGTACAGAGTAGCTTGCCAAAGAGCCTACTTCACAAAGGAAGTTTTATAGAGCAAAATCATGAGGTATGTACAACGTGGGTTAAAGCTATGATCAACCAATAAGATTGTAAGTATAGCTGCTTAGGTAATGTTTACCCAGTGGGGAAGCAAGTCATGTAGCAATTGTACATGAAAAGAACAATGAACTTTTCAGGAACAGATGAGTCCAAGGGTCTTGGTTACCACTGAGGTGACTGATGTCCATCTAACCTTTGTTGGACCAGTTGCTACCATTTATCTTACCTTATCCTTTGAGAAGCTGGGTGTGGTGGTGCATGTCTGTAATCCCAGCACTTAAGAGGCTGAAGCAGGAGGATCCCAGAGAGTTCAAATTCATCTTATGCTACATAGTGAGTTTAAAGTTAACCTAAAGTACGTAGTGAGACTGTCTCAACAAAAAACAATTACCTTGTCTTTTAGGGAGCACGTGGATGTGGTTATTCCATCTTTATCTTGAGTCTTGACCTCCAACAGATGTTCTTCCAGTCACAGTTGTAATGTGTTTTATATCTTTTGTAGTGTCTCTCTCAAGGTCCTAGACCTGTCTGACTGCCTTTAACATTTCTACCTAACTTAGCTGTCTATAATATTCCCAGGAGCTAAGATTCTTTAGAGCCTGTCCTTTGCTGACTATTGTACTAAAGTCACTGATGGCAGAGTAAAGGTTTGTTCCAGAATCCTCAACACTCTATCCCAGCTATAGAGATCCAAAAGTCATTCCATGTTACTATAGGGAATACCTTTATGAGTAATAATACACACAACCAGAATTTCTGATATTCTAACCATGCCTCCATGTGAGGTTGTGAAATCCAGACTGCTCTGTATATAGGTTGTTATTATCAGATGCACCCACTAGAGCAATCACAGTGATGCAGGAGCATTTAAAATTTTTCTTGAATCTCTCAAAAAACTCAGTAGCATTTCTTTAAAAGTGCTGTCTTTTCCTTTCTCAGTTTCATATATCTTTTCACCCTTCAGAAAAGCTTACTCTGTAAGCCTCCTAATACTGTATCCGAGGTATTCTTATGGTTTAGTCACTTTCTCATTGCTGGAACAACATACTCAATACCCACAGCTTAAAGAAGTTTATTCTGGATCATAGTTTCTGTTCATGGTCAGCTGTTTCCCAAATGGGAAGGACATAGTAAAAGGGTCTGGAGCAGAAAAGCTGCTCATGTCATGGCAGCCACAAAACAGAGAGAAGCAGAGTCAGGGAGAGAGATACACCCTTCCAGGTCACGCCGGCAGGGACTCACCTCTAACAAAGCCCCATCTCCTAACAGCGCATTCAGCTCTGAACTCTTCAGTGGACTGATTTGCTTATGAGTGTAGTGACACTGTAATCCAGTCACCTTCCAAAAGGTCAGCTTCTTAACACATGAGCCTTTTTGGGGACATTCTAGATCTAAACACCTTGATGCCTGAGCTATCTCTGCAGACTTTGGCTTGTGGTTCTTCTTTTCCCTCTACCACTGTGGTCTAGTCTCTTTCTGACGTATCATAAAAGCCTGCCCCTTACCAGTCATAGGGTAATAAACATGATGCTGACATTCTAGTGAAGGAACAAAAAAGTGCATAAGCAATAAACCAAAACAATCAGATGCAGTATATTTTCTGATAGACATTGTACCCTAAGGAAAACAGAAGACATTAAAGCAAAAGGCAGAACTCATAGATGGGAATGCAGGGCCATTGTTTAGGCAGTTGCTAAGACATTTCCAAGGAGATGACTTTAAAGCTGACATTGGTAGAACCAGAGAAAGTAAGCCTTGCAAACAACTAAAATAGTTCCCTAGGAAAAGGAAAGATCAGAAAACAGATAAACCTTAGCATGATTAGCAGAGGACAGAGATGTCTGCAATTAACTTGTACGACTATCACCTTCTTTCTCGTCTTCCTATCAATGCCCTGATGTCTGAGCACTGTGGAGGTGGGAGCCCTGAAGGAGGGGCTGAGTAGGGTTTACCTTTCTTTACCCATGATCACTGCTTCACCTTCCAGGGGCTTCAGTGTGGTCATGTAACATGTTGGGCCAATGATGTGTGGTGTGTATCACTCCCAGGCAAAAATTTTTACAATCAAAATGTGTTTCAGCAGTTCTTTTCTCATTCCCCTCTGCCAAGTCCCCAGCAATGTTCCAGAAAATGACTGCTCCATTAGATTGGATCCTGAAATGGAGTAGGCAATGATGCAGAACCAAGTCCTTAGGCACCTCACTTTGGAAGTAATATGAGTAGGCCAGGGATTTAGCTCAGTGGCTTAAGCGCCTGCCTGGCAAGTGCGAGGTTGTGAGTTCAATCCCCGGTACAAAAAAAAAAAGAAAGTAATATGAGCAACAAATAAACCTTTGTTGTTTTAATGCCTATGTTTGAGATTATATGTTGTTATGGCATAAATTTGCCCAGTTTAACCAGTTCCTTAAGAAATACCCTAAAATGACTCCACTGCCAAATAAAAACAGATACCCAACTGTCCCCCAGAACTCTCACTGCATCCGCAGCCTCTATTCTTTCTGAGAGTCCCTAGGAAATCCCACCTGTGGCTCATCCAAGAGTCCTATTCTGGGTCAGTCCTCCCATCTCTTCATCTTGTGTTAAACTCTACTGAAGAAATACAATATGGTGCTACTTGTGTCTTTCAGAAAGTTTAGATTAATATGTTCTTTTAGCTTTTTAAATGCATGTTTCTATTGTTCACATCAGTCCCTGGTCTGAGCCAACAGCTAAGTGGGAAGACTTGCTCCTAACCGTACCCCATCACAAGTGCGTCTGTGCCCAGCTCTGTGGACATAGTATCTTCACACCTTTTTATTGGAAGTGTAAATTAATGCAACTTTTCTAGAAGGTAATTTTTCGGTACCCACCAGTCCTTTTTAGAGATGCATAATTTAACTTTCAAGAAAATAATGAGTGTGTATGTAAATTTTAATTATGAAATTTTTTACCTTAAAATACAACCACTTATGTATTATTTTTGAATAATCTATTCATGAGTTTGAATATTTTCTGTTCTTTCCTTTTCAGTTGTAGACTTCTAAATTTCCTCTCCCGAAACATCTGCTGTCAAATTGATTTTGAGGTTCTGCCTTTGACCTAGAGTTCACCATTCGACTATAGGAACCTGTCTGTCACCTTTAAATTAAGGAAACAGAAGTATAGGGATAGTGACTAAATAGAACCAACTAAAGGCCACAACCTAGATGCAGCTGTAGTTGACCATGGTGATACAGGAATGAGATTCAGTGTGACCATAATGGGGACGTGAAAATTTTAGGTGAAATTTAGAAGCCTAATATGCAAGATTTATTTTAGAGTGTTAAACTGTATTCCCAAACAAATTACACTTGCAGGCCAACAGTTTAAACCTTGAAAACCAGCACTTGCATTTTCACAGAGGATCCAGTAAGGTGTGATACACCATGAATGAACTTCTTGGTTCTTTCATTACAAGTAGAATAAGTAGTGGTCTCTGCTACTGCCCTTCTAGATCCATTTCCAAGTTCACAGTGAGGTTCCTTCCCCCCACTCCTACCTGCTCACAGCCAATTGCTAAACATTGTAAGGATTCTAATAAAGGTCCACTTCTTATAAGCAGGTCTTTTCTAATGGATGGCTTTGGTTCAATGACCTTACCACCACCATCTGACTGCAAAACTGTGTTCGGTGTGAGATTCTTCCTATCCATCTACAAAACTCTCTCCCCCATTGTCTCTTGCTCCATCTCATCTGTTCTTCACAGTCCCTCTGACCCTCACAGTTTTTCCTACAATCCATCACAGCATGTCTAACTCGATGGTGGCATCTGCTCCACAGCAAACCCAACTCACTTATCAGGCAAGGGATAACATTACTTGCCTAAAGTCGCAAAACCAGTGCTGATTAGACTACACTAAAACCCTCACTGGCCAGAATTCTTGTTTTAGTCAGGAATAACTCATAATTTATTCTAACTGGAATAGCACGAGTATTGTTAACAAAATAAGGGAATCAAGAAAAGAAATAGTTTAGTTAGGGTTAAGAAAAAAATCATGAATTCCAGGATGTGATATAATTTTAGATTTGCTTTTTATATATCACAGTGGTCTAAAAATAATAAAACTCACTCTACAGTGCTGATTCATTCCATATAATGTCCTTTGCAACTGAAAACAAGCATTCATATAAAGAATCAATAATGTTTTCATAGGCCAGAAAGGGAATCTTTCTGGCTGTTGACTAAAAGACTAATAGATACATAAACTGTACTTGACAAAAACAAACACTGTTTGTGAGTTTTTTAAAAATCTAAACAAACTAGGAAGAGAAAAGAAATTCTCTCACCCTGACAAAGGACATCTAAGAAAAACCAACAGCTAATGCCAAACTTAATGAGACAAGACCAAGTGTTTTCTCCGAGGTCAAAAACAAAACACAAATGCCTATTCTCACATTTATATTCAATACCATACTGAAGGTTCTAGGTAGTGCAATAAGACAAGAAGAAATTAATATATGGCACACAACCTGGAAAATTCTAAATAAAACTTCTTTCATTTATAAATAACATAGTTATGAACATAGAATATCCTGTAGACTCTCAAAGAAACTACCAGAATTAATAAATGAATTTAGCAAAGTGGCAAAATAACAGATCAATAAATACAAACCAGTTTTACTTCTGTGTTTTAACCATACATAGTCATAACCTGAAATTCAAGAAACAGCATATGAAATAATAGCAAATGACAAGAAATAGGTATACGTAAATTTGACCAAAGCTGACAAAGACAAATACACTGAGAACTACAAAACATGACTGAAAGAAATTAAAAATCTAAATGAATGGAGAGATACAATATGTTCATGGGTCAGAACATTCAAGGCTGGTAAGATAAATTTTTCTCAACTAAATCCATTGGTCCTATGCAACTCCAATGAAGTGTGCTTCGGCTGTTAAAATGTCTCCACAAGCCTCATGCAGTCATAGGTGGGGCTTTTCAGAGGCATCTGGATCTAGAGTATGTGGTGCTTGGATCAAGGGTGTGTGACTCCTGGATTAGTCCGCTGGGGTTTGGCGTAGCTCTGGGTGAAGATAGTGAGAAGGCCCACCTTGTGTGTGAGTCCTACTCACTCTAAGGGTAAATAGCCGTGTACAACACAAGGGACAGAGAAGGGCTGCTGTCATCACTTGCTGCTTGCTGTCTTCTGCCATGTCCCTGTGCCATGCCACCATACCTTGGAGCCAGCCAACTATCAACTGAAACCTCTACAAACTGTGAGTGACATTAAACCTTTTGTCCCTTAACTTTGGGTGTGGATTATTTTTTCTCAACAATAAGAAAATTAACTAAGACAAAGTGTAAAAGATTTAGAATAGCCAAAACAACTTGGAAAGTGTAATAGCATTGAAAGCAATGTAGAGGACTAATACCAGCTGATTTCAAGACTTATTATAAAGCTACAGTAATCAAGACAATGTGGCATTGAAATTAAGATCAACAGATTGGCCATAGGCACAAAAGAGTTAAAAAGATACTTTAAAATATGGTGAATGTTTTAATTTTAAAATGTATTGCAGTAAAACACACACTGCCATAAATCCCCTTCAGAATACTCCTTCTCTATTGAAGCATACTTATCCCATCATTCTTGCTACTTTCTGAAGCAGTTCTGGAAGTCCTCTTTTGTGAGTATCTTTATGAGGTGTGATCAAAATGAATATGGTTGCTGAATGCCAACCAACATAAAGGAAAGGCATGGTGGTGAAAACATAGTGGTGTTTCCTCATGGACCTTCCTCACCAGATCTGTTACTGTGAGACTCACAATTCTTCCCCAAAGTCAAAATGGTAATGAAAGGTAAACATTCTTACTGAATGTAAGGCATCAAGGCAGTCATGATAGCACAAATAACATTTATAGAAGAAGACTGCCTGAATTGCTTCAGAAAGTGACAAGAACAATAAGATAAGTATGTGTGAACTGAGAGAAAGTATTTGGGGAGAAGGATATTGGTAATGAGCTTTTTACTATAAGTTATTTTAATTTAAACATTTAGCATATTATTTGATCATACCTCATACACCTTTACCTATATGAACAAGTGGTATTTTACAAAAGCAAACAGGTAATTTGATGGAGAAACAATAGCATTTCAACAAATAGTTCTGGATTAATTTGATATCCACATCCAAAACAAAATGAAGCTACATTTATACCTCATCTTATGTAAAAAATTAACTCAAATAATTTACAGGCTTCAATGTAAAATTTAAACCCATGAAATATCTAGAAGGAAACTTAGGAGAAAACTTTTATACTTTTGGGTTAGGCAAAAGCTTTTTCAGCTACATTACCAATTCATGAAAGAACAGACTACTAAATTAAATTCATCAAAATGTAAAACTTTGACTTTTCATAAGACATTGCTGAAAGAATGAAAAGACAAGCCACAAACAGATAAAATATTTTCAAGTTGAATACCTAATAAAAAGACTTGTGTGTAGAAAATAAGGTTATAATATCACTATACTTTAACATCAACAAATTATTGGGATTTTTGTTTTTTAGGGACGATACTGTTTTATGTGGCCTGTGGTATGTAATCCTCATATTCTCTAAGTTAGATAACATTTACTATAGTTTGCAAAAAGAAAGACTCTTAAAAGCATGAAGGAATTATCTCATTTAGTGTTTACAATACCTCAGGGTTGTACAACATCTAATACCCACAAAATTCACCGGTAACACACACACACGCGTGCACACACACACACGTTTCCCATTTACACAGTCAGCTGTGAATCCAGGTGACTCTACAAGGCCACTGTGATTCATACACAGACTCAAGGATCCAGGAACTTTCTGGAACATAAAGCCTCAGGAAATAGAAGTTAGGGAACGGAAATGTGGAGGCTTTCACATCAGTGATTAAATGCTTTAGCTAGAGGATTATAAACGTCACCTCTGTTCATAATGTATTAGCCAAGGTTAGGCACACGGACCCCTCGTTGCAAGCAGGGAAGTATCATTCACCTGTGTGCCCTAAAAGACAGCTAGATATCATTGAGCATTAGATATCTCTGTTATACATACATAATACGTAAGTAGGATTTTATGTAATGGTTTAGAAAAATCAATAGAAATTGCTTTCTTCCCCAGCTAAAATGTTCTTTCTAGATGTATGCAGTAGTATTTATAATTTCTCCCTAGGGTTCTTTTCAGCATCTCAGAGTAACACTAAACAGGAAAAATCCAAGGATGCAGGATTTTAGAATATGATGACCTGGGTAAAAATTTTAAGACATGATAAGCTCAGAAAGCAAAAGAAAGAACCATGACCAACACTGTTGACGTCATTGGCTTTTGTAAACCATAAATTGGCTCATGCTCCTAAAGTCACCAGATTCATCTATGAGACAGTACTAGGTAAAACACAAGACTATAAACTCAACCACAGAAAGTTGAGTTACCCATTGAATTTGTAGTTCTGTTGTTATATAAGTCACTAACAGCTTAAGGTATTTTCATGGTCAAGTAAATGAAGTAAATTATTAATGATCTGGAATGGTCTGGAAATCTCTGTCTAAAACCATTAGGAAGTCAGTATGTACCCGGAATTTGACAACGGGACCATTACATAAGGAAGTTAGGGAAGTCTTACTATCTAGAGAAACGCTAATGTTTGGCAGCACGTCGTTCAGGAAACCTGGCCCCGGAGAAAATAAAATTAAACACGGGGTCCCTGTGTAGCTCTCCCTCATACCTGGTCAGCACCTCCACAGGATAAGAGCTGAAATTTGAAGCTGAATCCATGATGTCAATCTCCCTAGCTGCTGCAGACCTTCTCCTGGATACAACTGTTCCTTTCCCTGTAGTGCCAAGGTGATAATCCCGGGCTGCACCTCGTCTCTCTCCTGGCAGGAATCACTCAGCAGGTTTGCTCCTGCTGAGTCATCAAATGTTCTCCCAAAAGAAGCCCAGACAAAGTCCAAGCAGTGTTTGTCTCTGGGCTGAGCTATGGTCAAGCCAGAAGCAGGAAAGCTCTTAAAGGTATTCCTGGGTAAAATATCCAAGAGCACTTAATAACAGCTGAAGGTTAAAAATAAGGTAAAGTCAAGGATAAATGGACTATCTGCAAGACTAATTAACAATTACACCATGAACCTCAGCTCTAGATTCTAAAGTCAGCTCACAAATCAGATATCATACTAACCACTTTAGCCAGTAGGCTATACATTTAGTAGGATTGTAAGTATTATCAAATGTTTTTGATAATGTTGACAGAGACATTATCAAAGAAGTTCTTCCTACCAAGAATGTGTCTCCCTCCATTAGACAAGTTGGATCTATCCAAATCCTAACCTTCTCAGTAGACTTCTAACTATCTATTAACCACCCATCTATGGACCTAATTGTACAAGTCTTCAAAACACTACCCTTAAACAAGTAAATTTGTCAAAACATAGTATTTCATACTTGAAGTCTATGTTGACTTTCTAGGCAAATTTTGCAATCAAAAAACATGACTATTAAGGACCGAAAATTGCTACAGGGTAGAAATAGAATTCAGATTTCATAAGCTATAAATATCAGTGTAAATCTTTCATCCTAGTATTTTATCCTGGTCATATTCACAATGAAATTCAGAAATCCAGGATTTGAATTTTACTCCTGCCAAAATTAGCTGCACATCTATCTAAAGACTGGCAGCGTGAACCACTGTCCCCATCACCAATCTGGAAACTGACAAGTCCCCAGTGCCTCCATTTTCTAACTGACAAAACAGAGTGACACAAGCAATACCCTCCTTTACAGGGTGTATATAGAAGAGTCATCCACGTGTCTGACAAGTTTACAGGGCCAGACCCATATCCATGGGTTCTGCATCTCCATAGTCAGCCAATCTCATGTTGAAAACACTTTTTAAAAAAACATCTTACTGAGCACATACAGCTTTTTCTTTGTCACTGTGTCCTAAATATTATAGCATAATAGTTATTTATATGGTACTCCATATTATAAATAGGCTAGAGATGATTGCAAGTATGTAGGGCAATTTGTATACATCAGGTGTAAATACTGTCACTTTCCACAAGGGACTTAAGCATTCATGGATTTTTGTATTCGTGGGGGACCTGGAGCCAATCCTTTGTGGATATTAAAGAGTAACCATGTGTGATTTCTTACTGCCCATAAGATATCCCAGGCAAAATATTTATTATTTCTTGTAAAGCTTTACTAATAAGGAAAGGCGGTGCAAGTTACAATGAAAAAAAGTTGCATAATGAATGCTTCCTTCTTCCCTCCCTCCTGCCTCACTCAGAAAAAGAAAATGTTTTAACTGCTAATCTGACAGCTCGAGCCACGAGGCTCTGGGAAGACAGACGGCGCATGGAAAATACCACTTCCCAATGAAACAGCATGAAGCACAAGTGCTACCGTGGGGGCAAAGCCGTGAGACTCCTACAGTACCTGGGGGTCTGACCTGCAGAGAAGGACCTCTGTGTCTCAAAAAAAAGTTATAAAATAAAGTCGCCATTTCAAAGGGGCTGAGCAAATATCCAAGCCAGGTAGGCTAACTTTGGCTCTGAATAAAAGGAGGCAGTCTGTGTCCCAGAAATACAAATAACTCCAGAGCAGTGCTCAGACTTGTCTCCCACCGCCAGTGATTTAGTTACCCTGCTCTTCCTCACACTTCTCCACCCTGCTACACACACACACACACACACACACACACACACACAGACTCACTCAAACACGAGTCCTACTCCAGCAGATTTGAGTGAGGCAGTCATTAGAATAAATAATATTCCAAATGGTATCAAAATGAAGTTTAATGTTTCTTCCTTGGTGCCCTTGATGTGGTTATAAAAAAATCTTACATACACATAGAAGCATCTGAAGAGATCAGAACCATCATAGTACATGATACGTACAGCATTAAATAAAAAACAACAGTCCAGATGGTCTGGCTAATAGAGTCACAGAAGGGAGCCTGTATTACACCCGGGGGGGACTGAGATTACTAAGAGAGGAGGAAAATGCCTCAGGATTAAGCAAGGCTCTCACTGCTTTGTTCTGTGAGGAAAACCTCGATGGACTGGAATGTCCTTAACTTTGAAAATTGCTCGATACAAACAAGCAAGGACAAGGAGAGAAAAAGGGAAAGAGAAACAGATACAGAGCAGAATTTGGTCACAGAGAGCGCTGGAAAGGCGGTCAAAGATGGTTGCCCAGGATTAGAAACCCAGGATCCAATTTTTCTGGTCATGAATGAAGCAATGTTGGTAATCATACATACTCAGCAAAGCCAGAGAATTTGCCAGTATTTTGGAGAATAAGAGTGGTATTACATTTTTCACATTCTCTGTAACAGGAGACATCAGAAAACTTTTATGGTGTTACAAAATCTTGCTACATTTTTAAGTGGGGTCTATTCATAACATGAAGATTATCCATAAACAGTATAGATGGGGTTTGATTCACAGAAGGAGAATGGAAATTAACATTTCTCTTTCTTGCCACGCAGTTGTGAACTAATAGTGACTTTCATGTTTTGCACGCTGGGTTCACATCTCATTTTAGTGTGTTGTTTTTTCATCCTTATAGCCTACGCTTTGATTCCCAAACACTTTTCCTAGTGCTCAATTTTGTGTTTATTTTTGTTGATCACACTTACATTATTTTATAAAGGTTCAAACCACTGAGTTTACTTTTATCAGTGGATGAGAGTATACTACTAAATCCCCGCTGGTCAGCCTTGTTCTGACCCAGAAGCATAAAGGAAGTGTCCATTCGTGATATCACTGATAAAATCAGCTACCAAGGGAGGGCTAAGCAAAATTGTGATCCCCAGAGGTTGACCCCAGACCACCCCTCAGAATTTCCTTACAAATGCAAGTTCTCAGGACCCAACCCAGGCCTGGTGTGTTGGTTTTCTGTCTCTGTGGAACAGATCAACACGCATAAAGAGGCATGGTCAAAATATACAGCGCGTGTTTAAGTTGTAAGTATTAGAGTGAGAGACATCAACATTAATCCCTCTAAAATGCTTCTCTTCACTGCACATGCACTTATCCCGCTGATCTTGTCACTTTCGGAAGCTGTTCTGGAAGTCCTCTTTCCTGTCTCTAGTTGTGCTGACCTTTCATGGTTATTTTGACTTTAAGGAAGAGCCAGAAGCCAGTGCCAGATTCAGTGAATGAAGTGGATGAGGACACACTGTCATGTGTTTATGATTCTCCTTTCCCACTGGGTGCCACTTGGCAGCAGCTTTCACTGGATTTTCTTATTACATCTCCTAAAGACACTCACGAACAGCTTCCAGAACTGCTTCAGAAAGTGGCAAGAATGATGGGATCAGTGCGTTTGAAGCAAGGGAGAGGAGTTCGTGGTAATGTGACTTTTACTGTAATAGTTCCTTAATTAAAGCATTCTCCATGATGGCCGGTCACTGTGTACCTCACCTTACAGTCTCTGTGACTCAGGAGTTGGGGCACAGGCTGCTCCGAGTCTCACCAGGAGCTTCTTGGCTTTTTAATCCAGGCTTCTTGGGCTGCTTGGGAGGCTTGGGGTCCCCTTCCAAGTCCATTGGTACCTGGGGAAATTCAGTTTCTTGCAGTGATTGTAGGACAGACATCTCCCTTTCTTGCTGGCCGTGGTCGGGAGCCATTCTTAGATCCTAGAGGCTGCCCTCTGCTCCATCCATATGACTTTCTCCATGAAGTGGGAATTTGATTCTTCAAAGCCAGAAGATCTTTCTTGCTTTAATTCTCTCCATTCTGCTAAGATGAACCCAGTAGTAAAAAAGTGTAACATAAGAGAATGTATTGATGTTGATTAATTATGTTCCCAAGAGACTGGTGTCCCACTGGGCCCTGGTCATCCCTGAAAGAAGGGAATTACACAAATTGTGAACATCAAGAGGTAGGAATTTAGGGAGCTGCTAAGGATGTGTCCCCCCAGAAGTTTATGTGTTGGCAATTTAATCCCCAGTTCCTATGTACTTGGTATCTGGAGGGGAGTATGGGAAAGGTAATTAGGATTAGATAGGTTATGAGACTGCCGTGGGACTTTCTTACACAAGGAAGACAGACCCAGCTGCCACAATTGCTGCGTCTCACCCTGTGGTGCCCTCTACCAGGTTATGTTGCAGTAACAAGGTGCTAAGAGGCACTGAGCCCATACTGGCACCATGCTCTTGATTTTGGGCCAAATAAACATCTGTTCTTTATACATCACCCAGTCAGGTATTTTGTTACAGCAGCAAAACGTGATCTAAAAAGGAATCCATCTCCAAATTCCACTTGCCACACCTACTGAGTCAGAGTAACCAATGTGAATGGAGTAATACTCTACCAGAAAGAAAGATAAACTTGTCATTGTAGGAAAATAACACACTTTGAGATCATAATGTGAAGTGAAATAAATCAGACACACAAGCTTTAATAACTCATGGTTTCTCTTATATGAGAAACTCAAAGTATAACTAAAGAGCCAAATATAAGGTAGATAATAGGAAGTAGAGAGATAGATTTTTCTCAGGTGGGAAGGAGACCAAGAGATGGAGGACAGAAAGGGGGGGGAAGGGATGAGAAAAGGAATTGAGATGTGGATGTGTGTGGACCATCTCCCCACAAGAAACATAAACATTACATCCTGCAAACATGTACTAAGAAAATTACGATTTAAAAAAACAGCAAAGTAATCCATGTGAGAACCCAGATCTCAAATCTTTGATCTCCCAGTGTAGACTGAGAAATTTAGAAAGGTGGAACAGTTCATGAATTCTGTTAGCCAGGCATGGTGGTGCATGTCTGTAATCCCAGTACTCTAGGAAGCGGAAGCAGAAGGATTGCAGGTTCAAACCCAGCCTGGGAAACCCAGTAAGACCCAGTCTCAAGATAAAAAAAATAAATAAATGAATAAAAAATTTAAAAGGTCTAGGGATACAGCTTAGTGTGAAAGTCCTCAGTTCAATACCAAAAAATTATTTTAAATGACTATTGACTTAGTGCCTAAAACAAATCCCCCACATACACACAAATATTCTACCTTGAGCTTTATGGGTACCTCCTGCTCTATGTAGGAAGTCCGACTCTCCACCCTGACAGCTGAAAGACCAGATCAATCAAGGGGTTAATTACACAGATCATTTTCCTGCCTCCCACGGGCATAAAGGTTATAAATGGCCGCATATTTATGCAGCTGTTGTTAAAAATTCAACCAGAGCATTTATTTCAATGAACTCCTCCAACTACATGTTGAAGAGATGCGCTGAGGGACTCCATAAAACATTATCTCTTATTAGTTCAAATTTTCTGACTCCCTAAAAGCTTCCAGGGACGGAAGGGAAAAAACTCATCAGTGATAGGCGCTCTGCTGCTGTAAATACGTTCATTAAAATACAAACAGCTGGTCGGCGAGCCAGTATTAGGCTGGCACGCTGGGCAGGGTGCACACAGAGGTGCTCAAACCGGGAGTGCATTGCATTTAAGACTTAAAGTTACTAACAGAATAGTGAATAGACACAAGCCACCTAAGTATCACTTGAGAGCACTGTTTTACATTATAGTGACCCCCTTCAATATCTTAGAAGTTTCCTACTTTTTTTCCTCCAGTACTGGGTAGCCCATGGCCTTGGATTAAGCTATATCCCCAGCCCTTTTTAATTTTTTATTTTGAGATAGGGTCTCCCCAAGCTGCTAAATCACCTAGCCTGGACACAAACTTGAGATCCTCCTGCCTCAGCCTCCCAGAGTGCTGGAATTACAGGCACGCACCACCAACCCAGACTCTCAGGTACCTTTTAACCCCAAATGTGCAAGGCTGCCTATGCCATACTCTGAGAACAGCATCTGCCACTGCTCGGGGGACTCTGAAGGGACAAAAAGGAGGTACAACTTCCTGGGGGCTCTTGACATGGACCTACCCAATTTCCAGCCCCAGATCTCCTCCAAGACAAAGGGAATTTGCAGTATAATATTAATTTGGAAGATTGACTGTCACATCTTTACTGAAGTACACTCAGACAGAAGTTTTCAGAAGGATCAAGGACTTTGTCAGAGAGCCCACAGACTCAAAAGGAAGTTGCCTTTGAAAGGAGAGGGAATAAAAAAATATGCTTCTCAGCACTGGCTTCACCCAGACAGAGACACACACAAAGCCTGGATCCCTTGTCTTTTCTGGAATGCAGTGTCCACACCCAGCTTCTTGGGCAGTGCAGGCTCAGAAAGGACAGCTGATGGCAACACACCCAGAGGACGCTCCTACCCTACCAGGTCTCCGTAACCACCACGTACATCCATGATAATGCCTAGACCTATGCTTTAGTCTTCGGATATCATATTCATTTTTCCATACGATTTCCCATCCTAAGCCTAGCTCATACTTCCATTTCTATGATCGCGTGTGTATAGAATCCTTTTAAGGGCTTGGTTGAAGGACAACCTAGTAACATGTATGCTTTTCTGCAGAATCTTTGGCTTTGCACAGAAAGAGAAGCCTATCTCAGTCACATTTCTAACCTTGGCTTCAACTCTCAAGAAAACTGGATTTGAAAACGGAAGCAAAGGACTGTCAAGGAAAGAAGAGTTACCCTTTACAATATCCCTGGTTAGATTCCACTGCCCTCTTGGTTTGAGTAAGTGTTTGATTCACAGAAAAATGTTTCAAGAGAGAATATTGGAATAAACGGGACAAACATAGAAGACTTAGGAGGTAAACTAGCTCCCTGATGGCCGAGGTACTACCCAGTCCTCAAGTTATGACCACAAAAGGACTGGCAGCAAACCACGGAGGGTAGAACAGGTGATCCTCCTCCTGCAGAACCTCTTTCAGAGGACTCTAAAGCCAGGAGGGAATGGAGCAGAGACAAAGCAGTAAGGTGATTCCTTCTGAGCCAGCAGCTTGGTTCTTGGTGCTACTGTATATTTGGGGTTCAACTTATCCAGGAGGTTCCACACTCCATCTCCCTCTGACAGCCAGAGGATTCTGCCAACGGGGCTTGGCAGTGACAACACACTGAGTGTGGGAGCGTGGTTCACATCGAGCAAACCACAGTAGTGAACTGCAGATACAGGGGGAAGTACTGGGCTCCCAACTTGTATCCAAATTAGCCCTTGGAGTTGTGATCTGTTCCACTAAGAGAGCGCCCGTGCCCATTTTCCAAGAGATCCCTATAAATCAATTCATCAGCGTGATGCTTGACTGTTGGCCTACATTTTTAGTAGACTCGACTTTTCGAAAAGGAAAAGCTGATGATGGAAGCTGAAGATGTTTTTTAAACAGCCCGTCCCGTGTCACCTCCCATTGACTCTCCTTCTTGATGGTCCAGTAATTCTGCCCCACAACCAGGCTCCCGCGTGCTTTTGCCCCCTAAGTTTATTTTATGCTCCTTCCAGGCGTATTTCCCTTTCTGTGGCTTCCATGTATCAGGCTCCGGGGGTTTGCGTTTTCTTGTAGCAGGGCTTTTTACATTATCTCCTGCTCTTCCCCCTTCAATCTCCGCAGGGCCAATGGAAGGCTTTTATTTTCATTGTTAAATCTATGGTGTCTGTTTTGAGATTTTATTCTCTTGGTAAAAGCACTGGAGAAAAACACTTATGAGCGCACTGGAGACTCCTGGGGTAGGAGAATTACAATAAATAATAAAACCCAAGCGGTGGGAATGACTTTTATACCGTCTGCCCCTGAGCCAAGGTATGTCCAAGGGTGGTGTTGTCTTCCCTTGCTGTTTTTATCCAATCTGCCTTTCTGCATATCTGCCATGGTGACAGCAGGACTGGAGCCATTCCAAAAAGCAGTTTTGCGTGAGGTTTGTTTTCATTTCCCCTTAGAAAAATCGTGAATGTTTCTTTTGCCACTGGAGACCTCAGTAAAGTCTCTGCGTGATCCATACACATAAGGAATGTCAAGTCTCCAGAGAAGGGGCCCTGAGAGAATCTGACAGGGGCAGACCTTAGCATCAGTCGGTAAGAGAGCACAGTAAGAGCAATGCTTGCTCTTTCTTCCTTTAACGCGGCCCTCAAATAAAGAGTATTGCTCTTCCTCGGTGCACTGGTGAGGGGGACCGAATGTCTAGTTCCAAGTTCAGTCCGTTAGCGCCACCTGGTGCTAACTACTATAATCACACTTTTTGTCAAGTGAAAATTTAAAAGTCCTAACTGCGCGCATGTTTGATAACGGAGCGAAATTTAAAGTAGGCAACGTTTGGGGCCCGGAAGTGACTCACAATGTCTTGGCACAATCTTATATGTTTTTTTTTTATTGTGGTTGTTGTTACCAAAAGAATTCAAAAGACGGACTTAGGAAAACGTACAGTATATGAAATACAGTAGTTTATTCAAAGTATCAATGAACTGGCTTTTATGACACACAAATAATAACAACTTAAAACCTAATAACCTTAATGAAAGAGACACAATCTCTAATAATTAATGAGCTTGAGGAAAGGCAAATATTATCTTCTTGGGCTTTATCTATAACTCAGAGTTAACCAAAGTGACATACTTTCTTTTATGTGTTAAAATACTCCTGTAAAACAGGGGTTGTTAGTGCCCACAGCTCCCTGAGAAAATACAAGAAATAAAAGAATGATTATTGATCATTGATTAATGATTTCAAAGTTAGCTACAGCCTCTAAAATTACTCTAAAAATAAAAGTGGACGAACAGAACATAAACATCTATTCAGAACTCGGGATGTACTTTAGAAGCTAAAAAATGTGTTTTATTACTGTACTTTTTTTCTTTGAGGGCAGAAAAACATTTCTGTTCTTTAAACCACACTATGCTACACATGAATGTACTTTGTAGGTGAATTTATACTTCTAAATGTTTTCATGTAACCAGCCCTAAGAACTCGAAGGCTGAAAACAATTGAAAACCTTTGTGAACACAAAGAATTGGATCATCAAAAATGTAAGTTTTTTAAAAAATTTTATTTAAAGAGAAAAAAAACCAAAACAATAAAGGGTAGCAACGACACAGAATTCCAAGGAAAAAATGGAAGAGAACAACAACAAAAAAAATGTAAGAAATTATTACTTGACAAATTACATACTGACTTCTTGGAAATAATTGTTCAAATTACAAAGTTAAAACATGTAAAGTAGACATTCAAACAGTGAAACTGTTGACAGTTCTGCTCCGTGATCTGACAAAAACAGCAATATGGTCATCCATCTTACCCACTCAAATATACATGCAATTATATCAAAGGGTAAAATTAAACACAACAAAACAGAACAAAGCGGGTCACAAGAAAGCAATGTAAGAGACATAAATTGCAAAAGTAGACAATTGGAGATATTCACTCTCTATCATATTGACTCTTGTTTTCTTCCAAATAGTTGTCCATATTGTCACATACAGGGAATTCACATGAAACAACCTAGTATGGAATTGATCTGAGCAGGATGAGGAGGGCATTACAGGTCTACAAGACCAGACATTAGGGAAGCCAAGAATGGCTGTCATAGTGTCTCTCATTCTCCTCAAAACAGCTGTCCATACCTTCATGTGTGTTGAACTTAAAACAAAACAAGCTAAGATCACTTTGAACAAATAGTGATAGTTTTGCTGGATTTCACATCATGACATTATGGAATCAGCACTGGGTACTGTAGTGGCTCTTTTTCTTCAAAGTAATTGTTCATATCAACATGTGTTATATATTTGGTTCTTGTAAACTGTTTATAAGCTCTACACATGCATGAGTCTCTACATGTATATCTATCATTTCTGTATTATCGGGAAAAACAAAACGAAGCAAGATAAAACAAAACAATTCCTAGAAAAGCATGAAGCAAAAAAGTCATATAAAACCGCAATACAAGGTGATCTACAATGGTTACCATGATGTCTCAGCAGTATATAACAACGTTAATAAAAACGAAG